>NDGN011521545.1:4952-15838 GCA_002564285.1 Tympanoctomys barrerae | reverse complement strand
TTCCTCTTTTCCAGACACTTGGCAGCATGCTCAAAGCCCAGTGGACACACATGCGGACAGGCAGACCACAAGTGCCCTCAGTGGACCTCACTTCAGTGTTTTCCACAGCGCGAGCCTGACGACTTGTTGCTTTGCGGCGGAGCAGGCTGTGCCTACTTCCAAGCCTGTGAGGTTCTCCTTTGGGATTCGGGAGAGAAACATTATTCAGGACCCCGGATGCAATTGGCAGGGTGACAGCCACAGAGCGGGAGGTAGGCCCACTGGTTGCTCTGCACAGTGTCTGGATGTTGTCATAGATGTGGTCCTGCCCTGTGATCCTTCAAACAAAGCCTGAGGTTGAATCCCTTTTGTGTGGGTAGATAAGGGAGTGTATTGAGCTCCATGGAAAACAGACAAGGGTGTGCTGACAGATGGCGAAAGGGTCACCCCCATAGCCAGGGTCAGCCTGCAGCTGGGTGCTATAGCAACACTCTAAGAATTAGCCTGTGAATTAAAGGATGGTTGGATTCACCGGGGTTTGCCCAGGCGGGGAACCGGCTGGGTCTTTGTCAGCCAACCAATGAGAGGCTGGTTGGCAGCTGTGTGGTTTGACAGTCCAGCTGTGTTCAGACAGCTCTCTGCTGTGGTGATGACGGCACTCCCACGCCTCATGGCGTGTGCACACACGTGCATGTGTAAACACTGTCAAGGAGGCAGGCAGTCCACCCCAGGTGTGGGCAACAGACTGTTAAGTGCTTTGTGCTTTTTGTCTGAATAGAATTTAAAAATAATAAACCTAAAAGTTAGTTTGCTTATTACTATAACGTCCCAAGAGTTCCAGTATCTATAATAAGATGCTCCCCTCTCATAGAGACAGACTTCTGATACTGCCCCCGCTTCATGTATCACTGGGATAAACAAGTATCGGGGGGCAAGATTATAAGCAGCAAGAGACTAGCCAGAAAGCAAGATGACTCTCGAGCACGCATGCATGTGTATGTATGTGTGTGTGTTGGGCTACGGATTAAACCCAGGACCTTGAACTTGCAGGCAGGTTTCTCCAGCTCAGCCTACCTTTCTCATTTTTTGTAAATCACAAAATTTCACTGGGCCTGGCACCACTTACCTGCAATCCCAGCACTCTGGGAAGCTGAGGCAGGAAGATTACAAATTCAAGCCCCATCTCAAAATAAAAAAATCAAACAAGGTTGAGGGGTGAAGCTCAGTGGCAAGGCCCTGAGTTAAAGCTCCAGGATTACAACAAAACAGAACAAAACCAAGAACAAATACCCTCTGCCTTGCAGAGGGTTTGATCTGTGCTAGGCCCTGCAATAGGCCTTTCTGGTTTCTAGCTTTCTGTTTTAGTCATCCATTGCTGCTTTTAAAAAGTACCCAGAGGGCTGGCGATGTAGCACACTGGTGGAGCACTTGCTCGGCAGGCATGAGGTCTCGGCGTCAGTGTCAAGCTCTACAAAGCAAAACAAAGCACTCTCCAAGAGCATGCCATGCCATGGTTCACAGTGCAGGCCACCAAAACTGGGCGGAGTGGTGGTTTGTAATCCCAGCGTTGGGAAGGCTGAGACAGGAAGATCAAAAGTCCAAGCTGTGTAGTGAGACCCTGTACCAGATAAATAGATTGAAAAATAGTAAGAGTTATTGTCTTTAACAGCCAAAGGCTGTTAGCTAACAACTAGGCTGTTAGCTCAGAGGTAGAGCACCTGCCTAGCTTGTGTAAGGCCATTGCCCCAGAACTGTAAAACAACAGCAGTTTGTTTGGGACTCTGCTTGGTAGCAGGCCTCAGAAGATGGTTTATCTCTGCTTGTTTCACCTGGTATGTGCTGAGACAGGAACTTCCTAGAAAGCTTTTCCAACTCATGTCTAGTACTTCAGCTGAGCTGGGCAGGAGGGTCAGCAGCTGACCAGACATCTCTCTTCTGTCCTGCAGCCTTCCATCTGGTCCCTTGGTCTTCCACACACAGAACTGCCTGTCTGTAGTGGCTGGCCTCTAATCCCGCACTTTAACCTCAGGGTGCAAAGTAGAAACTGTCACATTTTCTTAATGTGGAAAAAATCCTAGAACATTATTTCCACTAGAGGCCACAGGTCAAAGCACTTACAGTATCAGCCCACATTGAAGAGGAGACACAGTCCCCTTCACGATGGAGGGGCAGATGGTGGTAGCCACTTTTGGACATTTATTTCACATTGTTTTCGCTATCATAACAAAGTATTATGGCCTTTTACTGTTATAGACCTTATCAAGCTGGGAAAAGATTAAGTTTTTTTTTTTTAAGTTTTAAAAAAATGAGACCTGGGGCCGGGGAGATGGCTCAGTGGAATAAGTGCTTCCCTGGCAAGCGCAAAGGCCTGAGTTCAATCCTTGGTTCCGCAAAAAAACCCAAAACAAAACAAACAAACAAAAAAACATAAAAAATGAGACCTGTATGTTACCATAATTTGGTTCTGAATGGAAGGATGGTATCTTCTTGAATATATAAGTAGAAATAGGAGATTGTTGGGGTCTCCTAACACAGCAGTGAACTTGAGAAAAAAATATTAAGGTGGACATGATCTGTCCTTACACCCAGATCATGTTTAATTCCATGAAATTATACACTCCTAGCAATGAAATAATTCCATGAAACTACAGCCTAGTAATTTATAAGGTCAAATGACCACCACGTTTTTTGATCATTATTGTTGTCAGCATCAGTTCCCTGAAGCAGACTGCCCACCCCATTCGTGTCCGAGGGTCTTTTGGAGACTGTAATGTGTGACAGACAGCAATCTGGAGAGTTGCTATACCTTTCACTTGGGTCAAAGGATTATGTCTCAGTCCAAACTGGATCCACACGGGAACTGATACACCTCAACATGACTCCCTTGCCCTCGCGGGACACAATCAGTCCACCTGCGTGTGTGCAGAGCTTTGGTTTGGAAGGTAAGGTCAAGTGCGTGGCCTCGTTTTCTTCTGACTAAACACAGGCGGAGGAGGCAGGCCCGCAGCAGGATCCCAGCGTGCGCGGCCGCAGGCGAGCCCCGAGCACGGCGGTGGACACAGCTGTCCCCTTCAGGCGGGCTGCTTCTTTGCGCTGGCACCGAGGTCTCTCGGGGTCCTGACCTCTCTGCCTCCGGCCTGGGCTGACGGCTCCCGCTCACCGCCGACCCCACAGACAGGTTCGGTGCGCTCCCGCGGCGAGGGCCGCGCAGGTGGGCCTGACCGGGGGGAGCGGCCGCGGCGCCTTGGCCACCGCGTCCCAGGGTCGCCCCACGCAGGCCGGGCGGGGCTCCTGGAGTGTTTATCCTCCAGTGTCCTTAACTGTCCTCCTACAAGGAAAAGACACGCCGTGTTCCTGGTGCCCCAAGCCCTGTGCTCCTCTCCGGGTCACAAGGGGCCACGGAGCCCTGCTCCCCGCCCCGCGCCGTGCGGGCCCCACCCGAGCCGCCCGCCCCGCGCGGCCTCCGGGGTTCCCGGCTTTGTTGCCCGGGCTTGTTTCCGAGCCGGCAGCGTCGCGGGCGGCGCCGGGTCACGTGCGTTGGTGACAACCTCTCGCAGGGCGGCCCCGGAGCCCCCGCGCCGCTGATTGGCTGGGCCCGGGCTGGCGCGGCCGGGGGCGGTGCGGCCGCGATCAGCTGTTCCGAGCGGGCGCTGCGCCGCAACAAAAGGACCCGGACGCCGGCGGCGGCCAGGGGCTGCTCGGAGGCTGGAGCTGCCCCGCGCCGCCGTCCCGGGACCCGCGAGAGCGCCTGCCGCGGTTCGGCCCACGTAAGTGCGGGCGGGGCCGGAGCCCGGCTCAAACCGTCCCGAATCGGAGCCGGCGGTCCGGCCGCGCTCCCCGGCCCTCCGACCCCAGGACACCCCTCGGCGGCCCGGCTCGCGGACAAGGCGCGCGGCGGCCGTTGGGGCTCGGACGAGCGTGGACGCTCCGGGACCCCCCACTCCCAGAGCTCGACGCCTCGCTCGGGGGCGCCCCCCGCGTCTCCGCCTCCCAGCGCTCCTCCAGGATCCGCAGAGCTGCGGGATGCACGCTGTAGCGCTGGCCGCCCCCCGGCTACCGCCCGGCGGTCGCTGGCCTGAGCCTTGTCCCCGCCCGAGCTCACGCAACACGACTCGAGGTTGCACCTGCGAACGGGCGCTGCGCGTCCGGGTCCTTGTGTACGTCGCGATTCTCTCGGTCCCGGGCTCCTAACGTGCCTAGGACGTGCCGCCCCCCTCGCGCGCAGGGTGACGGCTTTCAGTTACCCGGGCTGGCGTCACCACCGTGCGGAGCAGGCCTAATTATATTTTTGCCGAAAGGAAGTTAGAGGAAGGCTCAGAGAGATTAGGCAACGTCAGGCCACACAGCCGATTAAAAGGAAACGTTTACTCTTTCAAAGTTGCAAGTGAATTTTACGTGGGGATTCTTTGTTTTGATTGTATTTTTCGAGTACGTTTGCCTAGTGTGTGAAATCAAATTTAGAGACTAAGGAGCTTCTTCCAACTGTGTCCCCCAGGAATCGGGGCATCCTTGGCTCAAAGAACCAAAGTAGTTCGGAGCAACTGGGGGTGGGGGATGGGGAGTGGAGGGTGTTGGACGCGACCCTTGACAGCCCCAACGCCCCCAAACCGCTTGTTTGGTAATTGAAATACCCTTTTCATTTGCAGGTGTGAAAAGCACCAGGAAGCTTTTGATTTTAAATCGCAGGCAATATAATTTTGAACTGGCAGCATAATTTTCAACAGCTCCTGCCTGGAACCACGACCTACTAATTTCTGTGACTAAGGTCTCTTTTGTCTTCTCATCCTATCTTTTGTGCTTTTCTGCACTCTCTGATTTCTCTTGGGAAGGGCCCAGCTTTCAAAAGTCAAGGTTAACAGGCTGTGAAGTACCTCACACTGCTGCCTTTGTCCCTAGCCTAGCGCGGGGCAGACAGTGCTGGTTTGGTGGGGGAATAAAGTCCTTGTAAACCCCTGAATAGGCGGAGTGGGACAAGCGAAGACAGCTTTCTTGGCTTGGTTTTTTTGAAGTTAAAAAGTGATTTTAAAGTATTTGACTCAGCACCTTTAGTTTTTAAATTAGTGGGAGGGGGTGGATATAAAGAGATAATTTTGAGGCTGTGTTTCAACGAAGGTGTGCCATCTGATATTTCAGAACTGTCCGGGATCCACAGCTGCATGCATCAGAGCTATGGTTGTTTTTCTTTCTTTTTTTTTAATTTAAAAATATTGTTTTTTGGAGCCTCCTACTGGCAGCCAAAACCAACTGAAAAGCACTATTCTCTGGCTCACAGTACCAGAGTTGAGGCTGGAAGGAACCTGAGAGATCCAGCAGGGGTTTGGAATCAAACGGCTTCGGGCTCTAACACTGGCTCCACCTATGCCTGGCTCTCCCTTCTGAGCAAATTAATTTCTGAGCCTCAGCTTTCTCCTCAGTAAAATGGGACAAATAAATACTCAGCGTCCCAGTGACATATACTCAGTACATGGTAGCTGTAATTATCCAAGGGACATTTTACAGATAAAGCAACTTGGCCCCAAAGATGCTCCATGTTCCCACACCTGGCCTGCAGTGACCCTAGTTAATATTTACTGAATGCCTGCATGTGCCAAGTACTGTTTTGAGTGTTACGCACTCAGTCCTGGTGTTGGCACTAAGAAGTAGGCTTTCTAGCTATCATTCCTGTTTAAGGATAAGAAAACTAGAGCCCCACGAGGTTACTGAGTAACCCTGAGTTCACACAGTCTGCAGCAGCACAGCCCAGAGTTCTGATCCAGCAGGCATCCTCCACAGCCAGCCGAGGGAACATTCCTACTCTAGGGATAAGAGGAAAAACACTGATGACAGAATGTTAAGTAACAAGGCAGGGACACAGGCAGTGCTTTTGCTCCACTACAACTAATACCAAGAAACAAACTGGAAGAAAATGGTCCAGTACACTTACCAATGACTGCACAAAGCAATGAGATAATAATTTTTCCTTATATTCTATGATGTGGCATTTTCATTTTACAGTAATAAAGATGTAATTTTTTTTTCTTTTTGTCTTTTTGAGACACAGTCTCACTATGCAGTTCAGGCTGGCTTTGAGCTCACTTTGTAGCCCAGGCTGATCTTGAACTTGCCGCGATCTTCCTGTTTCTGCCTCCTGAGTGCTGTAATTTACTTTTAAAAGTGGGGTGTGGACATATTTCGAGCCCAGGAAGAGAAGGCAGATCTGTCTTCTGCAGATGCCTGGTTCCTAACTCTTTGCTGGGCTGCAGCCTGAGGCTAGCAAGTGTCTCAGAGAGCAGCAGCCCTGGCCACCCTTCTCTCCGCTAAATCCCAGAGCTAGATTTGTCAGTCTGAGCTCTTGGGACATGGGCTTTCTGCAGAACTTTCATTTTAGTTTTTGATCATTGTCCTAGATGTGTGACTCTCAAATAGCCTGTGACCAGGTGAGGAGGAGAGAAACGTACTCCACATGGAGGCAGCCCACAGAGAGCGCTGGGCCCTGAGCAGGGCCCAAGGGTGTGAGGGGCAGTGGCGGTGCAGTGACAGCCCCTGGCCACCAGTGAGAACAGGCTGTTAGAAGTGTGGCTGTTCTAGAAGTTTTCTAAAACAACACTGTCCACCAGAAACAGTGTGGGTCACTTGTATGTTCCAGTAGCCATGTTAAAAAGGAAAACCAAGTGTAGTAATTGTAGAAGTATACAATCTAGCATAAATCATTTTAATGTATAACAAGGTAAAAGTTACTGATTTTTACACTTTTTTTTTAATTGGTATATTTTAGATACAGAACCTTCCTCATAGGGAATTCATACTATACATGTGATATGTCTTGTTGCTGTTTTCTTTCTGTTCTCCTCCCCTCCTTTCAGTCCCTCTTTCCCTCCTTATTTACAAAAGACACTTTTTTGCTGCTAAGTCTTTCAGATACTCTCGTGTGTGCATGTACAACCTATCAATCAGATTCTACATTCTCACTGAAAAAAACTTTGAGGATTTTTTTAAGTACCAGGGATTGAACTCAGGGCCTTCCACTTACCAGGCAGGCGCACATAAGCTCTGAGCTATCTCCCTGACCTTCATTGAAAACAACCTGATTGAGTTTACATGTCATAAAGTTTACACTTGAAAAAGTAGGTTCATATACCTTGTTTCAAACACACTTGAACGTTTTGGTTTTTTTTAAATTAGATGCAGGTTTTTTGTTTTTTTCTCCAGTACTAGGAATTGAACCCAGCGCCTTCATACCAAACTACTTTCCCAGGCTTATTTTGAAATAGTCCTACTGAGTTTTCCAGGCTCCCAGAGTGCTGGGGTTGCAGATATGCGCAGCCATGCCCAGATTCAACTTTTAAATTTAAATGGATTAAAATGTAAAATGCAGGGCCTCGCTCATACATTCTACGCTGATTTACTTAATGTGCCCGGCGGCCACCTCACTAAGCAATACTAGTGGGTGGCGGACTGTCCCACAGCTCCTTGTTCTTCATGATCACTACAAAAAGCAGGACTGAACGAACTTTGCATAGTTAGTCTGAGCTCACTGCTTCATCGTGCTGGACGTCTGCGGGGGCTGCCTAGAGGCAGTAGTCCTAAGTGGTGCACTCCTTTCTCTGCCAGTGAGGCAGGTTCATCATAAAGACTAAATTGTTTCCTTCTAGGCACCTGCCTTAGAAACCAGAAGCAGAGCTGCTGCTTCTCCCTAGGCCCCCACTCCTCCACCCTCCCCTGCATTCCATGCTGTGTCCCTGCCACAGGGCCTGGGAGGTGGCCTCTGCTCACCCAAGGTTGGGTCCCTGCAGAGAAATAGAATTGCTGGAGGCTGCCTCTGACCTCAGAAGACCAAGAGTCCTCCCTTTGCGGAGAGCCCTTCAGGGCAGTTTGTCAGTGGCAGTCCTAGATGTCCTGGTACCAGCTGGCCTCTGCTCCCCAGGCTCCCGCTGTAGCAGAGGGGCAGCTTGCATTTGGGGACTCGAAGCTGCTCCAGGCACAGTGGCTTGGCAGTGTTTCCTGCACTGTGGCTGGTATTCACCTGGCCTGAGCCCCTGTGCCTTGCCCTCGGGTGGTGGCACAGGCAGGGGACAAGGTGCACATTCAGGACAAGTGAAGGATCCCACCCAATGGGCCCAGCTGCTTAGCTGATGCAGGGCCAGAGTCCAGCTCTGCTCTGGAAGAGGGAGTTGCTAGCTGCTTGGTGGATGCAGAGTGAGACATGGCTTTGAAGATACCCTTCCCCTCCTAGCTGATGGACCCACAGCTCTTTGTTTACATCAGGACCTGGAGATGGCTCATCTGCCAGAGACGGCTGTCTCCCCACAAACTGCTCCACTCACTTCTCTCCTAATTTTCCTTATTTCTCTTACATGGACCAGAAAGCTGAATTTAAATTGTTGTACCTGAGCTCCAGCTGTCATGATTCAGCTATGCTACTTTTCCAAGGGTTTGAGAAAGACTGGTTATGCAAGCGATACTTCCTGTTTACCTGCTTTTAATAATTAATGGCAGAAGATGACTTGTGACACAAAGTGTCCGGATGTCGTTTATCTTGAGTTGTTTTATTCTTGTAGTTTTGTGCCAAACCGCTATAGCAGCCCAGTTTACATACAGATAATGAATCAGGAGCCTCCACAGCTGTGTGCCTCAAGTACCTTAATAGCTGGAGATACTAGAAGTGAAGGAACCTGAAGTTACGGATTCAGAGCTGATGCATGTGACAGTGATAGGGCTGGTGTGGTGGCACTTGTCTGTAATTCCAGCTACTTGGGAGGTGAGGGAAGGATGATGACAGCCTGGGCAAGTTAGCAAGAGCCTATTGGAAGTTATAAGAAGGAATGGAGGTACAGCTCAGTGGTAGAGCACTTGCCCAGTGCGTATGAGGCCATGGGTTCAGTTCCCCAGTTGTGAGGGGGGAAGGTGATTGGTGAGATGCTTCTCATTGTTCTTGGGTGACCTCATCGATTCTTAAAATTAGTCACCCCCTTTGTGTTAACAGTCCCCAAATGTATGCATCCAGCTGTCCCAAAGTCTAGCTGCCTGCTAGGCTCTCCAGCTGTACTATCATTGGCCTCTCCAAATGCAGCTCAATAAGTACCCAACCTGTACTTTCTGCAGTTTCACAGTCTGAAGGGTCTCACCCTCCCTTTAGTGACCAAGCCAGAAACCTGGGTTTCCTGATTCTTCCCACCCTTTAACTTCTGCCCTTGAAGGCCCTGCAGGATCAGGCTCCTACTCAGCCTTCAGTTTGTTCCTGTAGCCCTCTGGTTCTGGAGGCGTGCAAAAGCCCGATGTCTTGTCTGCAGGATTTGTAATGTTCCCTGCCTGCTCTTCCTGATCCCAGCCACAGAAGGTTAAAGCCACTTACTGCCGTGGCACCATCAGCAAGGCCTGAGGACCATTCACTTATTCCCCTGGGTGGCTCCACCTACCATGGGAGGGCCCTTTTCACTGCTGTCTCCCCAGTGCTCAGCACCAGCCCTCATGCACAGAAGTGCTCAGTTAATATTTGTAGAATAATAGTTGACCTGGACTGAAAAGTGCAGAGAATAGGTGTGTGCTGATTAGCTCAGTGTCTGCATTATGTCATTAACAAGAGTGGGATCGGGGACGGAGTTGGATCTGGACTGGACCTAGGGGGTTGAATACAGTACGGCTTAGGAGGTAGCTTAGGCAGTCTTGGAGAGACTGCAGGTTGATGTAACTAGGGTGGGAGTGGTGCAGCCAGAGCCACAGGACTTGCTGGAGGGTTGCAGGAGGTGACTGGGTGAGCAGCAGAGGGATTGGTGGGGAGCAGCAAAACGACTCAAGGGCTAACACCTTGGTTTCCTGCCCAAATAACTTAACTGCTGAGGGCTGTTGCTGCTGTTTACCCAAGAAAGAACAATGAGCAGGGTACATGAAAGTTTGTGGAGGAATCATGAAAAGTTCTTTTTGATATTTGTTCAGTTTGATATGCTATCAGGTAGCCGGGTAGAAATGGATATTGTGCATCTGGAACTCTGTGATAAGACCAAGCAGGCCACCATTTGTCATTTAGGACTCAGCAGAACCAGAGGTGGGAGCTTTTTGCTAGCTAAAATCATGCACCTTCCTAAATCTTAACAGCCAGTAAACAGCTGAGCTATGATTTGAACTTTGACCATAGCAGCTCCAGCATCCACCTGCTAAGCCACATGAGGCACGACATCACCAGTCCTGGTGCTGCCTGGCTCTGCTTTCTATGGTGTACAGTCTCCATGCCAGCACTGTCCTGAAGGCCAGAGTGTGCTGTGTTCATCAATTTTAAGTGTACAGTATTTAGGTATGCTTGAGGTCAAAAGCAGGAAGTATGGAAGCAGGGAAAAATGAGGGCCTGGCATTATGGTGGTCCCCAAGCATTATTGCCAGTTCATTTGGAAAAGACTTCTGGACAGCGGAATAGCATATAGTAAGACCATTAATCTTTTTTTGTTGTTGTTGTTTAATGTATTTTAGTACAGGGTCTCACTACACAGATTGGACTCATAGTGATCCTCCTATTTTCAGCCTCCCAAGTGCTGGGATTACAGGCTTATGCCACCAAGCCCAGTCTCACTCTCTATCTCAGCCCTCCCCCGGGCGGGGCTGGCATGCACGCTGGGGATTGAACCCTGACTGCTGCTCTCTGCCTAAGCAGGCACCTTAGTCCGCTGAGCTATCTGGCCAGCTCAAGACCATTAATCTGTAGGTGCTGGGCTCCTCTACTACAGAAAAGAGGCATGGAGAATGAAATACATTCTTCAGATTCATAAAGCATACATGTGAACAAATATAGCTCTGCCCCTTTTATTTCATATTCGAAGTATTTACGGGTTGCATATGAGTACTTGATTCTTGATGTTTTAGAAAAGCTTTTTTAAAAAAATTTGTGTGTGTGTGTGTGTGTGTGGCCAGCTCAGCCCACCAGGGGGCGGGGCTGGCTG
>NDGN011521542.1:0-11067 GCA_002564285.1 Tympanoctomys barrerae | reverse complement strand
TCTCTCTCTCTCTCTCTCTCTCTCTCTCTCTCTCTCTCTCACTGTCTTTCTTTCTTTTTTGGCATTTTTCAACATGTATGTTTGCTTGGTGGTTAGATGAGTGATTGAATATATGAATTAATTGAACCAGTGAGACTTGGATCTTAGAATAAGTCATTTTCATTTCCACTCTGATTAGGTTAGGTAAAGAAGTCAGCTTTATCTCCTGCTGATGTTTAGGAGCACTCTAGGGCTCCTGATTCATTCTTCCTAGCCAGCTCTGGCTTTAGGTAAACAGTGAACCACTTTTGTGCATGGTCTAGCCACACCTTAGGGTTGAGGACTATAGCTGAGAAATTTTGCTTTGACTGTCACTATGCAGAGGACTCAGCATCCTGTCAAGGTTTGGAATCAAGTTTGGTTTTGAAAAGAGCAAAGAGAACAACATAATTTAAAAATCAAAGAAATTCATTTTAGTAGTAAAAGGTTAACAGCCTTTAGGAGGAACAATTTTTAATCACCCTCGTCTAGACTCTATCACTGGAATCACCAGCCGCAGAGTGAAATATGGCCCAACTGCTGCCACCAAACAGCTCCTAAAGACTGTTGTATTTAATCATGTCTGTGCACCACTTATGGATTTTCATTATGATTCCTGATGCTGTTGCGCTGGGTAAAATATTAATATCCATAGTAATGATGCATGAAGCTTGGAGTGTAATTTCTTCACTCTTCTTGTCTGATATTAAATTGTTACCACTTTATCATTTGTGTAGAACTGCATGTTTCAATTAATCTTTCCATATCAGCAGCCCTGATTAATATAGATCATGATTCATAAGCTTATCGTCACTATAGTTTTAACAGATCATTTATAAAGATCTTAAATTTCAGGGTCTGGGAGGTGCAGCTGCTGTGTCCAATGTGCCTCTTTATTCTCTATTCCAACAGTGCTGCTATACACCGGCTGTCACTTCCTGTTGAATAATTAATTTCAGGAAACCACATTTTCCCAAGGGGGGGAAAAAAGACTGAGGGAACTGACAATTGGCAGGACACAGGGCAATGTTTGTTCACCTTTCCATGCAAGCCTGAATGTTGCCTGCTCCTCATCAGCGGGAACTGCTGCTCGGAGGGGGATTAACCACAGGTGTGCACAGCTTCTGTGGGTTGCTTTGGGCAGACCAAGCCAACACGCTCATCCCTGGACACTTATTGAGGTTTGATGGAGCATTGAATAACTTCCCGGGCAGCTGTTGCTGCTCGCATGAATCGGCAGAGCTCACCATGTCTGGCATCATGCCTGGAGCCTTATGCTGCTCCTGGAATACACATTCAAACTGTGTGCTCGATGTGGGGTGTGAGTAAGCAGAGGAATCAGCAAGGGGAGGTTTTCAAACATTTTTATAAACACCTTAGTGTTATACTAAAGGATTGGGCTCTTTTACAGAAGAGGGCATTAAGGCTCAGGAGCTTTGGACCCAATGACAATCCGCAATGAGGTACCTGAGAGTCATTGCAGGGGCCTCATCCAGGACCGCCACTCAGTTGATGAGGCAAAAGCAGACTCGTGGGGATTACCTAAAGATCACCATCCTCTTTCGACAGGACAATAAAGAACATGAAATAGAGCAGAACTCACTGGTTTCTTGGGCCTGCATCTGGAGCAAATTCACATAGTTCAAGTTTCTTTAAAAATACGCAGACAGAGGAAAACATTTGAATATGATTTTTTAAAATATTCTGGTGGCTAGTATTTAATCTGGTAATTACTAACATGGTAACATTTTGTTGACTTTAAAATCTGAATGTTTTATTTCCATTTTTATTAAATCAGGTGATTTTTTTATTTGTTTAGAGTAAAAATATGCTGTTTGGTTTTATCAACTTTGTGTGTCTTCTACTACACATTTTCTATGTGAAAAGCATTGTCTAAGCCCTAAGGCTTGGGTCTACACCTGTTGTGATGTGAAAATGTCTCTCAAAAATTCATTTTGAAACTTAACCCCCATTACAGTGGTATTAGAAAGTAGGTCTTTTGAGGGAGAGCAATTAAATCTTCGTAGTTCTGCCTTCCTGAATGTCTTATAAAGGGGGAGTGGAGAACTAGCTCAGGGCCTTTTGTCCTTCCATTTTTGGCTGTGAGGGCACAGAGCTCAAGTCCTGGAAGTAGAGATAGACCCAAGTGAGGTACGGAACCTACTAGCATCTTTACTTTGGGCTTCCCCGCCTCTAGAACTGTGAAGAAATAAGTTTTGGTTCTTTATAAATTGCCCAATCTCAGGTTTTTGTGACAAGAATAAAAAAAGACTAACAGAGCATCTTAGTGTAGATTCCACTGGAGACAGACCCTGAATGATAATCCAAGAGCAAGAAGTTAAGTGGGGAGAGGATCCTAGGATATATCACTGTGGGAGTAAGAAAATAAGGCACAAAAAGACAAGCAGACAGCAGTCTCCACTGTCAATTCAGGTACCTATAGGCCTCAGAAATAGCTCAGTGGTGGGCCAAGAAAGCCAACTTACTTATTTACCAAGCCCTTGTCTTTCAAGGCAGGGCTTATTTCTCAAGCATTAATTCTCCCACAGTCAATCCTGACTTGCTCTGTGCACCCGCAGAGCAATTCTCATAGAAGTAAAAGCTCTCAGAGGAAGACTGTGAGGAATTCCTAGTAGGCAAGCTGAACAGGTAGATGTGAAGACCAAGGGAAGCTTAGCAGCTAACAGTGCTTTCTGAAGCCACACTACAGTCTACTCAGTAATTCAGAAATTCCAGAGATACCCTCTCACACTCTCCAGATAAAAGAAAGTGGATACTGAAAAGTTCACCAATGCTATGAAGTTTTTAGGAAAACAAAATTATGCAAGCATATCTTTCATGTTTTCTTTTAAATAAAATGTACAGTTATGCACCACTATTTTTTTGTTGGGCCAAGACCTTTTCTTCTAATATTACATGCACTGATAGAGTTCTACCTTCCTTTTCTTGTACAAAGCATACCCATGGAAATGCACCACCCACAACTTCTGTTCCAACTTCCAACAAGTACAGAAAGAACTTACAAGGACTTTTGAAGTAATCTAATTTAAGGAATTTTCCAGATGTCGTGATGTCCCCCAATCTTTTCTAGTGATTGTACTCACATATAATTCAACAGCTACTTTTTAGTGACTCACCTTTAACAAATCCAAAGCATTCAATTTAATGTTCAAAGAAGCAAGAATTACTCTTTTCACATTTACCATCACGTTATGTAATATTTAATTCAATTTCATGGTTACATTACTAAGCACAACTGTCATAGAGCAGATTTATGAGCAGAAACAATTAGCACTTGGGTACCACTGGACCAGTAGATACCCAGATGCATGGGTTTTCTGTTCAGCACTATTAATACAGCCCAGACAAGTTTTACATGATTAATCACCTGATTCGTCTAATAACCTGTGCATGACTGAGGGGCTGATATTATCTCCTGTCTACAAGGAGGATTGCCAGGCATAATGGCTCAGGGCCACACAGCCACAGTGGCAGAGCTGGGTTAAAAAATCAGGGTATCTGGCTAGAGCCAAGCTCTTAACCACAATGCTGTGGACCCTGACTAGAAACTGTCCTATGAGCAGAGTGCTCATGATTTATCTACTACACTGTGACAGTTTTGAAAGTGAAAGGGCTACTACCAATAGTGACACCAAACCTCAGATGTGAAACAGTACAGTTGTTGATGAGCTAGGACAACTGGCCATTAGCTGAGTGTTTACTTGTTTGGAATAAATTTATGGTCTTTGGTTAGCTGAGTGCTGATTGTGTCAGGATCCTGATAGAAAGGGGAAGAACCTAAGTGGGACCCAGAAAATGGAATTGCCATGGAGGTGGGGTGCAATAGAGAGGAGAGGACCTCATGAACCCCACAAAGAGAATGGAAACAAAGCAGGTCTCAGTAACATTGATAAGAATCACAAGTCTCTGGAGTCTCTGATACTGAGAAACATTATGAATTTTAAAGCATCCTGAGAGATCCAAAGAGGCAGACCATCTTTACAACACAGGAATTAAGGCAAACTCTATGGAGAATGTGGCATTTCAGTTGGCCATTGGAGAAATTTGGAGATGCAAATAATGGGATATTCCAAGTGGGGGAAAAGAAGAAAAGGCAATGAGTCAAGAAGCCAAGAGGTGCATTACAGGTTGTTAATTAATTCTGTCTACCTGGTAGTAAGGTGACAATATTGTTGGCAATTGGACAGCAAACTGGAGACTGCAGCCAGTTTATAAACTAATGCTTAGACTTGAGAATAAATGATGAACCAGGAAATATTTTTGCAGATTCCAGATTCAATTGCTTTCTCTCTTTTCTTCTCTCAGACCTCAGCCAAGTTATGCTTCTGGGTCTCAGGCATTTACATTTTTAATATAAGGATGATGCTAGTACTTATCTCTTAAGGTTGAACAGATTAGCTTATAGGTCTAGAAAGAGTTTAGACAGAACCCACAGTAAAGGCTTTCCAAGCATTAGCTATTGTTAGCATGATTGAAGGCAAGCTTCAGAGAGCTGGCAGAGGGAGGAGAAGGAGTCACAAAATAGTGAAGAAAGAAGAGAGAATGTGTGTTGCTCACAACTACTTGTTGATTTTGAATTTCTTGCCTAGCCTCAAGATTCCCCTGTGTCTCCCAGCAGAGGTGAGCCACCCACTCATCCAACATGCCCACACGATGTTGCTTCACTCAACAGGACACTTGGCCTTGCTGATGTCCTACTTGTGTCCTTAGAGCTGTTGTAAAGAGTTATAGAAGGTCTAGGTTACAGGTGACCCAGCCAGTCTTGTCATGGTGCCTCTTTATTAAACATTATCTCATCCCAGTCCCTCAAAATGTTTAACATTACATTTTTTAAATTTTACATTTGACTCTGCACCATACATTTTTTGCTATCTAACACCAACTTTGCTTTATTCATTTGTATGCTTTTAATGCTGAAATGGTGCTTAGAAAAGAGTGGCTGCTCTTGAACTACTGAATGAAAGAAGGAAGTAATGAACAAATTAACTAATAAATATATGTAATCTCATCTCTGTTCGTCATACTTATTTGCTTTTAAAATGATCTGGGCATGGCTGGTGAGACAGCCCAGCAGAATAAGCACCTGCTTAGGCAAGCATAGAGACCAGTACCACAAGCCATGCCAGACCTGCCCCCAAGCACATTGAGACAGCCACTGAGACCGAACATGGTGGCGTGCATCTGCAATTCCAGCACTGAGGAGGCTGAAACAAGAGGATCACTACAACTCTGAGGTGCCCAGTACATTAAAAATAAATAAATAAAATGACCCAGACAAAAGACTAGAGAAAAGCCTGACATGTAATAATTGCTCAACAAATGGTGGTTAGTATATTACATAAATATTAATATTAGTATAGTTAATATATAGTTAGCATATTATACAATGTTAATCCTACTATAAAACTACTCCCAGCTAACATACTACGTGCCTGGTATGAGAAAGGGAAGAAAGCCTCTTGGGGTGGGGCCTGAATTACTTTCCTGACTAATCCCATGCTGAGACCAACAGGAGTACCTGATGCATTCCATTCAATCACACTGATTGAGCTTTTAGGACTATCTGATTTAGGTTCAAGAGGGGTTAACAAATTTGCTACTAATTGATGGCCCCTCCTAATTTTCAGTAAGATATACCTACCTAGGTCTCTAGCCTTATAGCTCAGGGCCAAGGTGGTGACACTATTTTTTTTTTCAGAACTGGGGATTGAACTCAGACCTTTGCATTTGCCAGGCAAGCGCTTATTCTACTGAGCTATCTCCCTGGCTCCAGTTGTGACACTTTTGGCTGTGAGGATCAATCACCCAGACATACTGCTTTGTGAATGCATCACACCCCAAATGGGGCAAAGAGAGTTATAGAAGTTCTAGGTTACAGGTGACCCATCCTCTTCCATAAGTAGCTATTATATTAGGATAACAGAAATGCTTGAAGGATTGGCTTGTTCATTTATGAAATGGTGGAAATGATACATCTAATCTACAGCTATAATTAGATAAGCTAATTAGATAATGCAATATTGTTTTAAAATTTTCTCAGAAGTAAACCATTACAAAAGAAAATGTTGATGCTGAAATTACTGCGCAGAATTTTCTTAAAAATTATACTCTTTTGCTTCTTCAACCAAAATTTTTACTGTGTGATATTATAATTTTCATTATTGTTTTACTAATCTATAATTGCCAAGACTGAATTGGTAAAAATTCTAGATTCTGTAAGCTTAAAAGGGATAAAATATTATTTTAATGTAGACTAAAGGAAATAAAGAAGAATAATGAGTTAGTTGTGACACAACTTTGTAGGATGGGCTTTAGATTTGGGAAGGCCAACATGTTTAATCACACTAGTATTGATTTCAATCAATACCTCTGGCCCTTAGCTTCTTACTTATGGGAGAGGAATGGGGTGAGTCATCCCTAACTTCTTCCTCTTCAATTAGAATAGTAGTTCTTGCTTTATGAATGCATTGGAAAACATTTTTAATCCTAATTTCAATTTATTGTCTTAAATAAATTGAACATTTGTGGCATTTAACAAGGGCTTAATTATAGAGCTTAATGTGGCATTTGATTACACATTAAGCCCTATAATAATGGAGACATATTTCTCAGTCATAACCAAGCCTGAAACAACACATACTATGAAACTCAAAATTCATTGAATGCAAAATCCAGGCAGCTACTTAGATTCAAACCCATAATCCAAGACCCTCACTCTGTCCTGCATCTGGCTTCCCACCACCTTATCTCTGTCCGGTTATTGATACTGTGTGATTCCAGATAGCTTAGAGGTAAGCACTGGGCTAGGATCTGTAGGAACAATGAAATCCTACCCAACTTTCTACCTTTGTTATATGGATACTAAGGGAGCAGTGACAATATGAGTCATAATGCTTCCTGATTTTTAATAGCTTTATTAAGATATAATTATTATACCCCAAAAAAACTGTCAGTTATGGTTTGTTGAGTTTAGAGACCTGATAATAACTAAGCCAATATCCATACTGCTAAATGCAGCTCTTCCTTGTTAAAGTCAGCTGAAGAAAGTAGATTTTATGGTTGGAAAACAATAGAAAGGAAAAAGAACACCAAGCCCCACCCTGGACCCCCTTTCCAACTATCTGCTTTGATTGAGAAGGCAGGCTCCTCGCAATGGTTGACTGACCTTGGGAGACTATTCCATGCTAAGGACTGAGGAAAGCTGACTCTAGTGGTGCTGGTCTTGGAAGCACAGTAACTGTACCTCCTAGGAGATAGGGTCTGGTCAGATAGACTATCTGACCAATGAGGGTGGCCGTTTCTTCTCTCTTGTGACAGAACTGCTAAAACAGTAAGCCAAGGGGCAGATACATGGTGGAAAGAGATACTGTTTTCCTATATTCTCCAAGGATTGTGTTTGAACCATTATTTTGATGAATTTTAACTGGTTTTTACCTCTGACTCTTAGGGCTCCTATATGACATCCCTTCTGTGTTTCAATTCCTACTATGCTCTTGGTTGGTGCCGTGGCCAGATCAACCCCAACAACTCAATGTTGTTTCAGTTTTTCATCACTCAACTTCAAAAAACAGTGAAAATTCTTTGATACCCATAGGAAAAAAATAGGAGAGATTTAATAAGTACCTATGATATTGAGAAAACTTAGCCATGGTGAAAATGTGTGTATGTGTGTTTGTGGGAGGCAGAGAATATTTACTTTTTTAAAGGTAAGAGTATTGCTTGATACAAATAAGAACACTAAAGCAACCATAAAAGTTTTATGATTGAAAAAACAAATCTCATTTCTTTTTAATGCCCCAGGATAAATCAGAGCCAATTTATCTATATTTCAGGTCTGAATTTTTCACCCTCTCTCCTCCTACTTAAAAGGTACCCAACCTCAAGCCCATCAAATTCCAGACCATTTGGGTCTTTTAGAATTCTAATTTTGCTTCTTTATGTCTTTATTGCTCCTTTGATAGAGAAATTGAAAAAAAAAAGAAAAAGATATGAAGGAGAACAACAAAAAGCTATAATTATGAAAATTCAATTTAATTTTAAAGCTTGTGGACAGAAAAGAAGAAGCCAGAAAAGAAGAAACCAAATTAATTTAGCAGGGAAGCATTGCATGAAATATTGTTGAAGTTTAATAACCATGCAAAGACAGATGATATGTGTGGAAAAATTAGTTGTAGGACCTCATAATAGTCTATTAATATTTCCTACAGGCGCAAAACCCTTTCCTGAATAATTGTGACAAAGTAATCTTTTCAAAAAGAGAGGGTTGAAAAAAGAATCTTCAAAAAGAGACAGAGATGACGAAGTCCCTGGAAGAAGAAGGAGACTCTGTGTCAGCAGGGGAATCTCAGAGTGTGTTTGCTGCAACTCACCACAGCCAGACAAGATGGATCAAGCTCACAGATGATCAGAAACCATGTGGAGGGTACACACAAAGGCACACCTGCACCCCTGAGGTTTTTCACACCTACTGTAGTTGTTTGCATAGCTCTTTATGAAAATTGCTTAGTACTTCTGTCCATAGGATCAACACAACTGAGTTCTAAACCATGAAGATGGAAAAACTGATTGGCTGGTTGCAGAGCCCCCAGGAAATGCAGGTAGAGAGGAAAATGAGAGCCCCCTGCCTCTAACAGTGTGTTGGGACAGGCTTCCTCCTCTTGGCTTGAGGAAATGGAGTCTTCTAGCCTTACCATCCTTGCATAGACCCAATCTTGCTTCTGATTTTTTTTTTGCTTCTATTTTAATATTACAATGAGATAAAGTATTCTTTCTATATACCCCCATTCCCAGCAATTATTATTGTAAGGGAGACTTCATAAATACTTGTCGATTAGCATGGGTTCTGTTTGGGGAGTAAAGGGGAGAGAGAGAGAGAAGTGATATTTGTTAATAATTTGTTATGACCAAGGTAGGAAAATGTATTATTTTTTCTATCCTCATAAAAAAAAACCTTCACAGCTGTTGGTATTACAGTCATGAACTGATCTGTGTGAACAGAGTTCCAGTTCCACCTTCATCTGGGAACTGGAAGAGTAACAACCAACCACAGTGCTTTAAGAAAAGTCTTTGCTTATGAAAGTACCCATTGGTTAGGTTGACTCTCATTCCTCTCCTGCAGAGTTTTTCCTTGCACTCTAATTGTCTTGTAGAGACTGCCTATAATTGTTGGAATCTTATTCCTAATTGTTAAAATTACCTCTAGACAGGAAATGGCTTAAGATGAGAGACACATTCCTACTCTGATGGGCACTGTCCTACCCTAATTACTCTCCATTGCTTAGGTCTTGATAGTTTGATTAATCTAGCATAAGGGCCATGGTCAATGACAAATCTGTCCCACAAAATGTCTGTGGGACTTCTTTGGCAACTGAGAACTCCCTTCCACAACTAGAAAATCAGGGGGCATCTGGGACATGTACATATGAGACAAAATAAGTAAACATTTGGTAAGAAACACTGATGAAATTTGAGTAGCAAAATGGAGAGTTTCATTTAGGTTGCAACTCCCATTTGGAGGGTAAATAACATTGAGATACTTGTACAGAACAAAATCATTCCTTCAGGTTTCCATCTGGTGGGGACCATAAGCATCATGTTTTATTTTGGTTTAGGCAGCTATGCCAAAGTACACATGTATGGTGGGAACTGTGAGACACACATCAGCACATGTTCTTAGGGTCATGGCAGTTATGGTACATAGAGTTGGACTACAAAGGTGAATTACAGAATCTGGTTTTGTATAGTATGATTCCAGCCAACATGAAGTCTAATGTTCACTGCTTTTGCTCCCCATGGTAGGCTACAGCAACAATCATTCTCTTCAGCAGTTATTCTTGGCCTAGTACATCAGAGAATGGTAGTCATTGGTCAGAATTAGGACTGTGTTTGCAGTTCAGAAATCATCCAAATCTTTATTTTAGGTCTTTTATTCACCCCCAATTCCTCTCTCTCTTCAGAGACATGTTGATGCCCTTCCGAGGAACATAGATAACCAAGTACATGCCAGGTTTAGATATAGCTTTTCAAATCACATAGCCACTGTTTCAGGCCAAGCAAAGACAATCAGCATTCTCATAAGCCAATTGATAGTCCCACGGTGTATGTGATGTGATAAAGCCTAAATCCCAGGAGAATACTGTAGAATCCCGAGGATTTCTCCTACTGAAGAAACACCAACAGCAATGTGTTGTTTGAGATTGTGTGAGAGAGTCATCCATAGGGAGCCCTATAGATACAAATCCTAAATCAGGAATGCAGACTTAAAACATTGGGATCAAATCTCCAATAAAATTTTTTTAGAATTTTCTTCCCAGAAAGAAGGGGTCATGTCCATTTTATATCTTATGTAATATCTGACATAACCTCTTGTACCCCACTTCTTTATAAAAATTATTTTGCCTATACCCACAGTTAAGAAAAGCATCTTGGGTCACATCACCAGTTTCATTTGTAAATTCTAGAGGACCTATTTATTATTCATTCTACAAACAATGATTGAGCACCTGTATTCCCTGCCTGCTAAAGACTGTAAGTAAATAATAGAGTTTCTCAGTCTCAAGATTATCTGTCTGAGGACTTAAGTCTGTATTCAGAAAATTAGACATCAATAAAAAAATTATATTCCCCAGCTCTAAAATTATTTATTGCTTTAGATAATGTAGAAAAACACAGGTTATAAATGTATTAAACTTTCTCTTACTTTATTTTTTTCTACCATCAGCCAGTGGGAACATGCATGATTATTTAATTTTAATTTTTGTGATATTAGAGGACATGTATGTTTGGGAACTTCTGTATTTTATAGATCTCTCCTTAATTTATTGGTACATAGCCTGTGGTGTATTTTTCCTTTTTCTTCATCCTGACCTGCAACCAACCTAGGATAATTTGACACCACTACCCATGAATGGAGCAGGAACGATAACTCCAGCAGTAATTTTATTTATTTATTTATTTCCGGAACCCGGGATTGAACTCAGGCTCTTGCACTTGCCAGGGAAGCACTTATTTCACTGAGCCATCTCCCCG
>NDGN011521484.1:284-12933 GCA_002564285.1 Tympanoctomys barrerae | reverse complement strand
TTGAGAAAGACGTACAGAGTGGCATGTTAGGTGCATGGGTTTTGAGGAGGGCTTTTTGTCACAGAGGAGATGTGACCTTTCCCCACAGACCTGAGAGCTGTGCCTTTTCTATGCAATATTGCAGATGTCACACCAGAAACCAGAGGGCTGTGTTCAATGTAGGTTTGGGCTGTAATCGAAATAATTGGACAGATTAAATGTACATGGGAATGAGCAGTCTTACTTTTGTAGCTTTATGTTATATAATAAACAGTTAAAAGCCAAAAAAAGAAAATACTTCTCTCTTATATAATGAAATCTTCTTCAACTAAAACTTCTTTAAGCTTTCCCACCAAAGGTAAGCAACTCTATATCGTGTTAGTTAAAGTTTTTCATTCAAAACCTAAGTATTCTGAGTTATGCTCTTTCCCTTCTATTTCTTTTGCAACCAAATAACTTTAAAAGGAAAGTTTATCAACAAAACATATTATTAAAAATGATTGTGAGTAAAGACAAAGTAAACTAGTCAAGATACAAACATACATATGACTTAGTAAGGAAGGAAATAATGGGAGGAAACCTGAGAGATAAGTAATATATATGATTTCTCCCTCTTCTACCTGGGTCGTTTCCCTTCATCTTCAGCCAATACTGTGGTTGTTGTGGAGCCCTAAGCACATGGATGACACAACTCCCACCTGGAAGATTTCAGCCCTTGGGACTTTGGCCTATAAAGGGCTGCTGTAGTTTTTTGTTGTTGTTCTTTCTATTATTATTAATAATTTTTACTGGCTAGTGGAATAAAAACAAGATGCTGCCCAGGAAATTACTCATAATTACCTACTTATCTATTTTGGGTAATGCAGCTTTCCCCCTCAACAACCAAAATCAGCTGACACCATGATATATTTTTCCATTGTTGTTCCATGAATAATTTAAAATGGTCACGCTTACTGTCCAGATCACTGGAAATGGTTATTACATTCTCTGGAGGAAGGTAGGGGAGAGAATAGGAGAAGGGGGAGGGAAAGGGAGGAAACAGCAGGGAAGGGGAGGCAGGAAGAAAGAGTAGAGTGTGGGAGGGGAGAGGAGAGGATGGGAACTAAAATAACAGAATTCAGAATCACCAGGACAAAAAAAAAAGTTTTGTCCATGAGTCTTTACTTGATCTCAATAAAAGATCCACTTTCATTTCCAGTCATTATTCTGGGACATACACCTTATGATTAGGGGAGAAAGAACACTATATTTCATTTGCAAATTAAGAACACCTCCTGGATTTTGTTTCCATTTTTACAAGATAGTAGCAATATCATTGGGTATTCTTTAGTCTATTGTACCAGTACTTTGCTTCTTCTGATGGGAATAAGGTAAAATCAGTGAGTTCCATCCATAGTAATCAACCATTACCTCCTTTGTTCTACTGTAGCTTAACGTTTAGTTGACTCTTCCTATCATAGCCCTTGCTTCCAGTCATTCAGGATATGTTATCCTAGTAAATCCTGCCTAAAATGTCTTTAGAAAACTTTATTATTGGGGCTGGTGAGATGGCTCAGTGGTCTAAAGCACCTACTTAGAACAAGTTTAGCAAAGCACATGGACTCCGGTTCAATCTCCCAGGACCACATGCCAGCCAGCCCCGCCCCCAGGCGGGCTGAGCTGGCCACACACACAAAATAAATAAATTAAATAAATAAATAAGAAAACTTTATTGTTTACTTCAAACTATAAATTCACATGTATTTATATGCATTTTCATAAATTCACACATCTTATATGCAATTATTTATTTTAAATAATTATGTTCTTCTAAGGCAACATTAAAAAACAGGGAAAATAGAAATTATCAATATTATTGTCACATGATGAGTGCTAAAATTATACTTATTTTTCCTTGTGAACTTGTTGAGTATTTCATAGGCTTGTGATCTATATACATAATCATCATATATATAACATGCCTTTGTATTCTAACATATGTTTGTGTACACATTTATGTACATTCAAACTTACTAGGAACTAGGGATAAATATGTTTTGAAACCCACGGGATCCTAATTATTTTTTTGGCTCTTTTAATCTCCTAGTACAATTTAATGAAACTTAGGCTCACCAGATAATACACTGAGTTAGATCCCACTGTAAAACATTCTCTTGAAATATCTGGGTATTTCCCTTTACATAAGGCAGAGTTACCAGAATGAAAAGCTACTGGCCCTCAAGAGAAAATGAGCAGAAATATGAAAAGGCCGTGCTTTTGGACCACAAGAACTGTGTACAAAATAAATTTTTCCTTTACACATTACCGAGTGTAAGTTATTCAGCAATAGCAACATAAACAGAAGACATAGGTAAGACTGTGTGTGGTAGCATACATTTACACCCTCCACATCCAAGAGGCTGAGGCAGGAGGAGTACCATGAGTGTGAGGTCAGCTTTGGCTGCATAGGTGAGTTCAAGGCCAGCCTATATCACATAGTAAGAATCTGTCTCAGGAGAAAAAAAAAAAAGGACACAAGGTAACTACTATAAAATGCTATTATGAGATAAATCACTCATTAGTTCCAAAGTTCAACAATATTTGCACAAATATTTTGCTGTTTTAGAAAGATGTAAGGTGTTCTGAAGTGGGTAGATCACTTCGGACAATGAAACCACTACATGCTTACACTGGTACCCTCTCCAGCAACACTCAGTGCTGCTGACTACTCCTGCCAAGGAGCACTCCTTCTGCTATGCTTTTATGTGATTTCTTTAATTTTACATCTTCAATGCCTGTCCAGCCCTCAGCATGGCATTTGATCTAGACTTCACTATTGTTTCCTTTCTTGTCCCACAAGTTAAAATCTAATCAATTGTTGAAGTGTTTTTATATTAAAGCTCTAGGCTTTAGCTCTCTCGTTAACTCCAATTTTACCATGTGTTAGGCGTAACACCTGTAAGACTTGCGTTCTTTTCTTCCCACAAAACATTTGTTGTTGCTAAGTTTAGGGTCTTGGAATCACATTTGATTTGTGCTGCCTCACTCATAAACCCCAGTTCCTTGTTAGTTCCAATCAACTATCTTCATCAAGTATGTAGAATTTTGGCTCAATCATTTTTAAATAATCCCCATTGTCTTGAGGAAAACCCTCAAAACTTTCAACTATCAATGATCTACTCAACCTTTTCCTCATGTGTCACTCTGTAAATATCACCTCTGATAGGTCAGGATTCAAACTATCCCAGGCACCTTGCCCCCAAACACTCTCTGTCTTGGTTTCACAGGCACCCAGCCCCTAAACTTTCTCCCCCTTGCCCCACTCAAAGCCAAACCCAAAACTACAGAACAGGTCCACCTGACTTTAACCTGGGCAAGCAACCACAGAAACTCTCCTTTGTTAACATTAAAAATCTCTCACAGACCAGGTTGCTCTGCCAAGATTAGCGCTCTCTCTCTCTCTCTCTCTCTCTCTCTCTCTCTCTCTCTCTGTCAGCTATTCCAGCCCACGATCACCATATAGTCTCCTGTCCCCTCTTTGCACACTGCTGTCTTAGTCCACCAGACAGCCAGCCTGACTGATGGCCCCAATAAATATACTCGAGTCAGAATGTCTGGTCTGGTTGATTGCGTGGGTTCATACCTAATAATCCCCATTTTACTCCCTGGCCTCCAGACATACTGAATATAATTGAAAAGAGCTTTTTGTCACTCATATTCACCTTCATACCTCCACTTCACCATCGCTGCTTACACTGTTCTGCTCTCCTTCAACTCCTAATCTTCACCGCTTATGTGAATCAAACAAAAATTGAAAAATTAAAGAACAGATGGAAGAAATTCAGGAAGCATGTACAACTAGGTCTCTGTCATGTCCTTAAGAGGATGTGCCGGGTGAGTTTGGCCTGACTAATCATTAAAGAGGGGTAAGAAAGTAATAATTTAGAAAAACCCTACCACGTTAGGGAAAGTGAGAATGGAGGAAGTCTGTGCCCTAAGTCCATAGCACCCCCAAAGTGGCAAGTAGACATAAGAACAAAGGGTAGATACAACAGGGTAGTACCAAATCTAGAATAAATGTCTTCTGGAGTCTAATGGAGATCATAAGTGTCTACACAATGTCAAACAAAGAATGAAACCACTGTGTCAGACAGCAGAAAATAACATGCAATAGGTGAATCAACCGGAATCTCAGAGAGTCACAACCAGTAAGACATGGCAATTGTCTGCATGATGGTATCCAAGATGAATATGAATGAGATGCCTCTACTGATGTGTGTGGCCAGACAACAAGAACTGACACAACATATGGCTCCTTTCATTACCAGAGCACAACAAAGCTATACTGCCTTCTTTTCCTCCCTCTTTCCATGAATATAAATGGCCAAGGGAAGGAAAAGTACTAAATAGATAAAGAGGTAGTGTCTACTACATGGCAGAGTAAGGACTACTACTCTGGAAATTAAACTCAGATACAAAAAGTAGCTATTTCTTAACTGTTTGATTTTGTGTATGTGATTCCCCTCTGCATGTGTATATTATGCATATGTCACAGTAATGTATAGCTTAGTAATGGTGATTACATTCTTAGTCTTGAAAAATTCATTAAGTGATTTCATGGCATTGAATTTACACAAACTCAGATGGTGCAAGTCAATCACTCTAGCTGGTTTCTTAATGGAATCAAGAAACATGGGAAACATGAAATGAATAAGACTGTTATAAGTCTAATATAGCATATTGTTCACAATAAGTGTTTTTTATTTTTAGGTAGTAGGATAATCTAAAGTATCAATTAGAAAGTATGATAATATAAATACATAAACCAGCATCATGGTCATCTGTTTTCACTATCACATATTATTATTATTGTAATTGCACATGTTCTGCTCCTGTGTGACTGGTAGAACACAATTAGTTTCTTTACCATTAGCTGAACTACAAAATGTATTATGCTGCATCCTTACAACAGCTATGATATCACTAGGCAACATTTTTTAGCTTCTTTATATTCTTATAAGATTATAATCATATACATGGTTTACCATTGACCAAAATGTGGTACATGACTTCATGTGTAGATATGCATCCATATAAATTTTGGTCATTAGGTCACTCATATAGGTATAAATACAGTATTGGGATCATTACAAGTCTATCTATAAAGAGAGTTTGTGATTGAATGATCACAATTCTAAAATCATGAACATAAACCTACCAAAGAAACCAAAGTTCTCTATGGGAAACACTATGAGAAGGGACCTCCAAAAATAAAATATTTTCATAACCATTCTCAGAAAGAAACTAGGGTAAGAATTTATTATACATAATAGAATTTGACAGCATTGGGATCAAATCCAATAATTCTATTTTATGATGAAATAATATAAGTAAAAATACATGGCATAGAATAAGATAACTTTAAAGAAAACTTCAAAACAAAGTCTCTTTTATATCATTAGATCCAGATTTTTGTACCTCTTCAATTTAATTTATTTTTGGTACCAGAAATCAAACTCAGGACCTCATGCTTGCCAGACAGGCATTGTGCCACTAAGCGACATCTCCATCTTAGTGAAATAGTTTATCGATAAAGAAAAGCAGCAGAAAATATATGAACACATCCAATTACAAAAACTGGGAAGTATAAATGGAAAAAGATGAATTAATGTATGGAAGCTGTGTGGTATCGCAGGCAAGCTCTATGTTTTTCTTTCAAAAATAACTGGCAATAATTTTATTGCAAATATACCTCACAATATGTTCATTCTCTGTACCTAAGGGATTCTATTTTGCATAGAATCCAGATAAACTGGCTGCAAAATATTTTGCTGAGATTGGATTTAATTACTAGACCTAATGCTTCAGTAATGGAAATCAGCCAAAACAACTGAGAAAAATGCTGACTGGGATAGAGACCTGCGTGACCCAGCTAAGTAGATGGAGACAATGTTTTGATTAATTGGAAGGACAAATATTTCATCATAAAATGTCTAACAGTGATACGTAGAGAAATTTAAAAAATCAATAATGCTATTTTATAGCCCTTTCTCAGTAATGCTTTGAAATACCTTGTCACAGTCTAGCACATACAATAGCAAGAAGCCAATTTTTGTCAGACAAATCTCTATACCTGAAATTAGAATGTTTCTTAGAGCTTCCAGAGCCACTACTTATATTGCTCATAAAAACAATTCCTTCCATTTCTAGGGTAAGGTTCACTGCAAAGGTTACCAGCTATAATTGGTTGCAGCACTTTGGTATGGTGCAGTTAGTGTCAGCAGGAAATTGTTACATGAAAATCATTTCAGAGCTTCTAAGTGGAGTTCTGTTTGCTCTCACAAAAGGAATTACCTCCTTAGCTATGCACTATAAAAAGTGTTTCCTTTTCAAAGTCATCCTTAAATCAGAAAAATGAGTATGTCTGGAAAAAATACATCACTTTTCCTGATATCATTAATTCAATTTCATACTAAAATAGGATTTATTATCAGTGCCTTAAGAAATCTTGACATTGACATAAAGCCTATAATTGTTGTTTTCCTTTTTTTGAAGAGAAAAAAAACAATAAAAATGTTGCAGAATTTCAAAACCAAACAGGAAATTAACAATGGTTATTATATTGCATACTGTTATCTTCAAAATGGTTATTCAGATTATCATATACAGGCATACAAAATTGACCTAATAATATAAGCACTAATGTTCCTTTCAATAGACCAACAGAAATTAGTAGTACAATAATTTTAGCTAATATATATATATATATATATATATATAATTTTTTCCTCTTCATTCTTTTTTCTTTTCCCCATACTTGTTGTTCTTCCTTTTAAGCAGTTCCTTTGCTTTTCAATATATCTATTGGATCTTTTGGATCTTACTTATTCTTTCAGTTTCATACACTAGGGAGATAATACAATGTTTACATGTGCAAATCTGGTTTATTTCACATATGAGTATGGTCTCTAGTTGCATCCATTAAATTATAAAAACCTCAAGTTTATCTTTCTACATGGCTGAGTAATATTCCATTGTATAAAAATATCACATCTTTTTTTATGGGAAACAACATTGGGCTGTTTCCAAGATTTAGCTATGACAAATTACACTGTTGATTTTTTTCATTTAATCTGGGAAAATGCCCAGAGGAAATAGTATTGGGTCAAATGGAATCTCTAATTCTAGAGGTTTTTTGTTTTTATTTTCAGTGGCTTTGTCTTTTTAAGACAGGGTCTTGCTATGCAGCTCAGGCTCACTTGACCTCACTTTTTGTAGCCCAGGCTGATCTCAAACTCACAATAAACTTCCTGCCCCGACCTCCTGAGTGCCAGGATTACAGATATGTACCATCACACCTGACTTTAATCCTTCTTTTGAGAAATCACCACACTCATTTCCCCTGGTTTTACTATACTCCCACCAACAGTAGAAGATTCCTTTTCCCCACACAGCCCCTCCAACATGTTATTAATTTTTTGTTTTCTTTTAGACAGCCGTTCTTTCTGGAGATGGAATCTCGGTGTTGTTTAAATTTGCATTTCTCAAACGACAATGATTTTGAACATTTTTCACAGCATTTGTCCTTTGTACATCATCTGAGAAGGATGTATTCATCTCAGATGCCCATTTTTGGATTGGTTCTTTAATTTTGGGGGGGCTCCTGATTTTTAAAAATTCTTTATATGTCCTAGATAGAACTTTGCTATATGCAGCACACTGTTGGATTTTGTTTCTTGATCTATACTGCCAGTCTGTTTCTTTAGATTAGTGACTTTAGGGCATTTACACTTATAGTTATAACTGATATGTATCAGCTTATCTTTGTCTTATTATTTTCTGCTGTTGCTTACTTGTCTTTGCCCTCTGTTTAACTGTTTGCCTTGCCTGCTTGCCATGTTTGCCTTGTTGTTCTTGGATATGTACACATATTTATCTCTCTGGAATATCTTTCATAACACATTGTAGACCTGGATTGGTGGTCATAAATTTCTTCAATTGTTCTTTGTCATGGAAGTATCATATGTCTCCATTAATGTTGAAAGATAGTCTTGAAGAGTACATCAAACTGGGTTGGAAGGTGTTTTCTTTCAGGACTTCAAATACTTCAAGAACTTCATGACTTGATGGTTTATGTTGAGTAGTCTTCCATGATTCTGATAGGCTTTCCTTTATAGAAGACTGATTTCTTCTAACAGCTTTGAATTTCTGGGATCTTGATTATTATGTCTGGATGTTGATTTATTTTGGTTAAGGCTAATTGGAATTCTTCATGCCTCACTTGTATGTCAGATTCTTTTCCCAAGCTTGGGAAATTTTCTGCTATTACTTCTACATACAGTCTTTTTATGTCATTTGTGTTGACTCCTGCTTTTAATTCACCCCTATGTTATTACATTGTTCTTTTTTGCATCACCTTGCAGCTTTTGAATTGTTATTTTCTGTTTCCTTGTTATTTTTAGCTCTTTTCTTCCATGGATCCTAACTGCTATGCTTCCTTCAAGGTCTGAGTCTATCTTCAGATTTGTTCAAGGAATTTTGCCAGTTTTCAATTGAATTTTTGATTTCCTGGATGTTTCTTTGAATCTGTTTCATGCATTCTAATTATTTCTTATATTGTTCATTGAAGGTTTCCATCATTTTTCTATGCTCTTCTATTCTTTTATCTATATCTTCTTTAGATATGCACAGCAATTCTTTCATGTTTGCTGTCATTTCTTTTTTTACCTGAGCTTATTCCTGATCTGATTTCTTCTATTATTTCCTGGAATTGTTTCTTTACTTTAGTTGCTATCATTTCAGAAATTTCAAATGTGTGACTTCCAATTTCTTCTATTTTGATGTCTCATCTGGGTGGGCAGGAGGTGTGAGATTACATTTTGCTTCTTTGTATTCACATTTTTCTGGGTTCTCTGGCTGACCCAGCTGCCTGGTCCCAAACACTCCCTGTGCTGGATGCCCTTCCCATGGTGTTCAGGGGTGGAGCAGGACTAGGTACTTCTCATATCACCAGATGCAAAGTTCTCTGTTTTTATTTCATACTGTTACATTTTTAAAATATTATATGATCAAGGGATACTAACATTGTGTTCTGCAAACATGTATGATAAAAAGCAAGGGGATCAAGAGATGGTTGGAGGGTGAAAGGGGATTTATAAAAAGTTAAGATGTGTTACATAAATGCACCAACTTTCTACAAAGGATGTAAACATTATGCACTACTCAAAATAAAGTAAGATTTTTAAAAATCTTATGATCTGCTCAAATATATTAATAAAAAATAGGAAAAAGTGGTCTGGCTACTATTAAGAAATTGCTAAAGGACTTGGTTTTGCTAAAGGACTTGGTTTTATGAAAATAACACTAACTAGGAGGAAGTTATTTAGAGAGACATAAAATAGCTGTTGCCAAAGTAACTTCTTCCTAATTAGAATGAAATCATGCTGCAGACAGAAATACAACACATCTGTTTTCTTTCTTTGTTTTGGGCTACAGGGAAAAACAAGTTTTTCTATCCTTGAGGATACCTGGAACACATATGGAGAAGACTATCACTTTATAAAGCTCAGAATAGCCAAAAACACTGAAGAGTCAGAAGAACAAGGATTCTGGAGCCTGAGTCGTAGGATGGATGTTAGACTCATAGAATGAACGTTGGAGGCTACTGGAGATGTTTAGTCTGGAGACTATACAGTGAAAAAATAATGTAGGAACTAATTTAAATATTTACAGCACAATGATGTAGATGTTTTTAAATATGCTCACACAGTAGTGGAAAACAAGTTCTACAAGCACCTGAGCAAGCAAACCTCTGATGGCATCTTCACCACCCAACCCCGACTCACTGTAGGTCACTGGCTTCTATCCTCCCCTTCACAGTATGGCATCATCTTATTTTCCTTATGGGAGAATTTTATTCTTCAAGTTTTTTTTCTCTGACTCTTTACCTTCTCAGGAAAAGAAAAATAAATATGCAGCACACTGTGTTAATACTCTGAAGCTGCTGCAATAAAATACTATTGGTGGGAGTTTAAAGAATAGGTACTCACAGTTCTAGAGTCTAGAAATCTGTGATCCAGGTGTCATCAGGATTAGTTTATCCTGGTTTCAGATAGCTCCCTCTCTTTGCATCCTCTCATGGTCTTTTCTGTATGCACATCTCTGGTGCTTTTTCACTTATTAGCTCTCAAATCCTTCCTATTAGGTTAGTCTCCAGCCTTTGCAACCTAACTTGACTTTTACATTCTTAAAGACTATCTCAAAATACAGTCATACTGGGAGATAGGGTTCAAGATAAATTCTGCAGTCTATATTCAGATAGAAATGTGTCTCATTCATCCAACATTTTGAAACAGATGTGTTTTTTTAATCTGGACAATCCACAAGACACTTTATTACAAACTAATGTGTATGTAAGCATATTGTATTATTAGGATCTTGAATGTCCCTGAAAGGCCTGTGTGTTATAAGTTTGGCCCCAGGATAGTACCATTGACAGGTAGTGAAAGCTTTGTGAAGCCTAAGTGGAGGTCCTTAGGTAACCGAAGCATGCCCTTAAAGAGAATTGTGAGACTCCAAACTTTTCATTTTCCTTCTTTCCCTTTCTTTTTTTTTCTTCTAGGTTATGAAATGAGTAATTTGATACAGAGCCTGGACAGAAACCTCTAAACCTATACCTAAAGAAAAGTTTTATTTTATGTTTTCTCAATGATCTGATTGTAAAATAATTTATGTTCCTTAAAGAATTAGAAAAACATAGAAATTATTCATAATCCTGCCACTCAGCAACTAAAATCTTACTTTTCTCTCATAACGTTTCTTAATATCATTGTACACAGTCATTTTTACATAATGTTCCCTTCACCCAACAAACATAACTATTTTAATGCTATTGAAAATATTTCAAACTATTTTATAATTTTATACTTTGATTCTATAATATTCTCTTCTACCACTTTGGATACTTAGACTTAATATCAATTGTCCCTGCTTTAAATATGTTGGGATAATTTGTCATTAACCAATTTATTAGCCCTCAACATTTTCACTTGGTCTTATGACTTCCTCTTTGAGGAACTTGGGCTTTGTCTAGTAGAAATGATAACATAGTAGATTAAGAGTTTCTGTTTATGCTTGGTTATTAAAACAGTTCATAATGTATTCATGGCACTTTGTTCATATTATAAAAAATAAACTTGAAAACCTGTGAATTTAGGCAACTCAATTTATCCAAAGTTTCAGAGGTAAGAATGAGGAGAGTTGATGTGCAGTGCCGGCCATGCCCCCAGGGTGTGCTGAGACAGTGATTGAGACTGGGCATGGTGGCACACCCCTGTAATCTCAATACTTGGGAGGCTCAACACAGGAGGATCACTATGAGTCCAATCTACATAGTGATTCCCTGTAGACCCTGTACTAAATACAAANAAAAAAAGTGAGGAGAGTGATATGACTACATATCGCTGAGCATGCATTCAACAAATAAGGGTATATACTGTGCATTATAACTCAGGAGACATGATTCTGTGATTTCAAACTCGAGATGATTCTACAGTTTAAACATAAAGATACAGGACATACTTTCCCTAATATTTGATAGCTATCATTTTTATCTACATGTGAGTAGTTAATGATGTGATTGTTTGTGTGGATAAAATTGTAACAGCTAACTGCCTACTTTAGTATTTTCTATTTTTTCTCTGATTAAAAAAAAAAAAAAAGTGTACCTTGGGGTCGGGGAGATGGCTCAGTAGAATAAGCGCTTGCCTGGCAAGTGAAAGTGCCTGAGTGAAATCCCCAATTCAGACCAAAAAAAAGTACCCACATGTCTAGATTTTCTCCAACCATAATGTGATCATAGAAACTGAAGTCTGGCTATATCTCTAGGAAACTGTCTTAAAATTTTCCTTCTCTCTGCTGTTGTCCTAAACATAAAGATATTTGGATCTTCAGCTGTCCTTTCAAGTTCATGTTCCAGGGGAGGGTAGGAAAAATCTTAGTAACTGCTATGGTTGATATCTAAATGTCCTCCACAAACCCATATGTTAAAGTCTTGGTCCCAGACATGGTATTATCTGGAGGTAGTGAAACTTTTCAGAGGTGGGTCTGGTGGTAGCCCTTTATCCCTGTGGCATGTCTTTGAAGGGGACAACAGGACCCAAGTCCCTCAAAGTTTCTCTTTTTTGTTTTCCAGGCCATGCTGCAAGCAGCTTAGCTCAGCATGTACTTCATACTAAGACATAAAGCAAAAGAGCCAGCTGACAATAAACTGAAACCTCTGAGACTGTGAGCAAAAATAAACCTTTCTCCTCATAAGTTGTTTCTCTCAGGTACTTTGCCACAACAACACAAACGACTAACAGAGTAATCAATGTTTTTATAAATTCTGAAAGTTTCACGTCTAATCCTCAAAGTTATTTTGTCACAATAGAAAGAACATTGGCATATTTAATCCTTTGTTACTGCTGTATTTCCTGTAGTTTTTATGTAAATTCATCTAAACTTAACTCTAGCTAATACAATGTAGTACATTTAGGATAGCTGGGAAGTAAATGTTCTCCAGCTATTTCAATGGCTCACAACACAAAGGAAAAACCCATAAAGCTAAAAGTGTAGAAATCAGTTAGCTCATGGAAAGAAAACATTCTCTCAGGCTTTCACAGAGAGCAAATTGGTCAAGCAATGGTCATGA
>NDGN011521468.1:0-11796 GCA_002564285.1 Tympanoctomys barrerae | reverse complement strand
AGGAAGGAAGGAAGGAAGAAAGAAAGAAAGAAAGAAAGAAAGAAAGAAAGAAAGAAAGGGAAATAAAGAAAGAAAAAAAGAGAGACAAATATTGAGATCCCATCTCACCCTGGAAAGAATGGCTGTTATCAAGAAATCAACCAGTAACAAATGCTTGAGAGGCTGTGGGGAAAAAGGAATCCTTCTCCACCGTTGGTGGGAGTGCAGACGGGTGCAACCACTGTGGAAACCAGTGTGGAGGTTCCTCAAAACACGAGGACTAGAGGTTCCATGCAACCTCGCTCTTCCCTTCTGGATGTGTTCCCAGAACTGAGAACATCGTATCATAGCAATATGTGTACATCTATGTTTATAGCTGCACAACTGGGAATAGCTAGATCTTGGAAACAACCCAAATGCCCATCAGTCGAGGAATGGATAAAAAAATGGGGTCTTTTTATACAGTAGAGTACTCCAGAGCCTTAAAGAAGGATAAATTGGAAAAGGGCTGGCCTGATAGCTCAGTGGACTAAAGTGCCTGCTTAGGCAGAGAGCAGCAGCTGGGGCTCGATCCCCGGTGTGCCTTGCCGGCCCAGCTCCCAGGGTGTGCTGAGACAGTGATGGAGATTGGGCGTGGTGGTGCACGCCTGTAATCCCAGCGCTTGGGAGGCTGAAAACAGGAGGATCACTAGAGTCTGGAAACGAGTCTGAGCTGCGTAGTGAGACCTGAACCAAATACAAAAGCTCACTGGATCTGCTTGATTTCATGCCAGAAGACTTGAAGATAACATTCTCTGATTGGGATCAGGCACAGGGCTTTTGCCCATGCCCTGGGGCTCGTCCTGCCAGCTCATGCCCACTTGCCCAGCTGCCTTGCCACACCCCAATCTCCTGCCTCTCTTTCCCCAAGAGTCATAGCTGTTCACAGGCAGCTGAGGGTGTGGAGGAGTCTGTCTTCACGGGCTATTTCTGGCTGAAAGGCCACAAGCCCTACCTATGGGGATTATGTACTCTATTTTAAGACGCTGAGCCTCATGGTTTGGCTGAGGAAAACCTGTCGGAAGACAATCAGGAAACAGCGCCTCCTTTTGGAGATCTCCATGTGGGCCCCGAGGCCTGGGAGGGAATCTAGAGCGCATGGTTTTCCAGAGCACAAGGTCTTTGCAGGGCAGCACAAGAGGCCAGACTGGCGCTGAGGCTCTGGCCATGATCTGGCTGCCCCACTGTCCAGCCAATGGCAGGGCGGCTGCCCTCAGCGCAGCTGGGCCCAGACCCTGCATGGGACTTCATGGGGTTTAGCCGGCCACTGCTGCCCACTGCCCTCCGCCTCCAGAGAGGACGCAGGAGAGCACCTGCCGGCCAGGGCCCTGGCCCCAGCGCACTTCCTGTGCTGCCCTGGGGGACCAGGCATCATGGCACCCAACCTCCAACCAGAGAAAGCTCCTCGGATCAGAGTCTTGGCTGCCTCTGCCTGTGACTGACATCTGAATATCAATACCATCCTCCTCCTCGGGCCAAAGCTCTCCTGATTTGTGTTCCTGGAAAAAAAAAAAATCCTTTCTAACTATATTTGACCTGAGTGAGTTGTTCTGTCTTATTTTTCACTTTGGTCCTGGATATAACAAAAGGTTAAATATGATGACAGTTTTCACTGTATACTCGCAACACACACATGCCATTGTGTCCTGACCCATCTACTCAGTTCCATTTGGGGTTACACGAGAGTTAACCTTGAATCACGTGGGAAAACCCACAGGGCCTGTGGAACAGCTGCTTACCATGAAAGAAAGCCACGTCCCTGATTCTAAACTGCTATTGCAAAAGTTTTTCCTCCTGGGTTTTCTGGGTTCTCTTTTTTACTCTGAAATGCATTTACTAGGTTGAGAGGTTATGTTCCATAAGTGGAAGCCAGGGGGTCTGCTTTCAGCATTCGTTGCAGCCAAAAGTGTACCCTATTGCGTCAGCACCCGTGCTTGGCCTTTTGCAGAATCTGAACTGAATCTATGAGCCTTATTCAATATAACTCCATGATCTTTTTAATTATGGGACTTTAATGGAAGCTATTACATGGGTAATGTCTGTCCTTACTGTGCAATGAGTGAATTTTTAGTAGTGCTTCCCGGTGCATGTGCAAAAGAGTAGGAAAAATGTTTCTGAAACAAAACTGGACGAATATCTATAACAAAAAGTAAATTTAAAGATTGCTATAACTGCACTATAGAAACAATGTTAGTATTAAACAAATTATACAATAAAAATAGTTAGTGTCTGTGTGTGGGGAACTGCTGAACCGCTGGCTCAGCGTGAGTATGGAAAACATTCCTGTGGAAGAGAAAGTAGAGCAAAGAGGGCTATTAGCTGGCCCCCCAGTGCCGGTTGGACCTGTGGTGGGCCAGGGCTCACCGCGACCGCTTATCTGCCTGAGCTTTGCACAGGTAGCTTTTTTTCCTTTGGGTGGGCTTTTCCTTTAGATAGTGTAGGTGGAGCCAGCTTTATCCTGGAGAGGCAAGTCCAGCTATCTGTCCCTGCCACCTTTACTGCAGTGGGTGTGGCAAGGGTCACTGAAAAGGGACCCTTCTGTTTTGGTTATATCTGGCCTCAGGAGTGCTTTTTTTTTTCAAGTTTTATTGAGCACTTGGCCTCCTGGGCAGACACGAGGTGATCTCCCTGGGCCAGAAGCTGGCAGGACTTTGTTCCCTTATAATTGGATGGCCAATGTACTTGGCTCAGATTAATAAGGGACTATAAGAGTCTCGTGGTCTCCGGGTCTCCTTCCGTATCAGAAGACAGAAAAGGCCTCCCACATAGTATCATAAATGGCTCATATTGAGCTCCGTTGTGTGGGGGGTATTTTGAATCTCCAGGAGGGCTATTGGAAGCAATAGGAGCCAAGTCTCAGCCAGCTCTGGGCAGTTTTGTGAGCACTTGCTTTAGGGTCTGGTTGGCTCTCTGATCTTTTCAGAAGACTGAGGTCACCATGTAGAATGGAAATGATACTTATTCCTGAAGCCTTTGCCAGCCCCTTCTCAAGTTATTTGATGGGTGAAAGAACGTCCATTAAGGGGCTGGGGAGATGGTTCAGTAGAATAAGCGCTTCGCTGGCAAGTGCAAGGGACTGAGTTCAATCCCCTGTTCTACCAAAAAAAAAAAAAAAAAAAGAAAGAAAGAAAGAAAGAATGTCCATTGCCACTCTGAAGGGACTGGGGTAGTCCAAACTGGTATGTGTGTGTGTGTGTGTGTGTGTGTGTTTTTTTTTTCAGGAGCACTTGACTACCTCTATAGCCATTTCTGGACAGATAGGGAAGGCCTTAGTCCAGCTTGTAAAGGTGACAATTAGCACCAGTATTTGTTTAAATCCCCCGTATGGCCTGTGAGTAAAGCCCTGCCTGCCGGTCCTCCCCAGGTTATGTCCCTCTTCTCTGTACTGTCAGTGTACTTTCTCTACTTTGCCACTATAGCAATTTGGGGCTGGCAGTTCTTCCTTGTCGGGGACCGTCCTGTGCCTATCAGCGTACTGAGTAGCACCTCCAGCTTCCGTCTACTACATTCAGTAGTGTGTGGTCCTGGCCGAGATAATACAACAGTTTCTCTTGTGGACGAAATGAGGTCAAAATATGTGCTGAAGATTTCAAGTTTAAAACTTTGTCACAGTAAAAGACACCTTGTTACTAATCACCATCCCTTACTCCATCATTCCTGCCGCTTTCTACAGCACTTCTGGATATTCTCTGTGAGCATCCTCACAAGGTCTGATAAAAAATACAGTGAAAGTTGCTGCTGAGCTCCTGCCAAGGAAGGCAGGCATGCGGAAGTGTCACTCTGCGTCTTCTGATCCCTCATGCGCCCGACCTGGCAACCTGGGACTTCTAGTTCTTCCCCAAAGTCAAAATGACCATGAGAAGTTAAACATTTTAAATCAGTTCAGGACATGGAGGCGGCCAAGACAACCAAGCTAAAGACCCTCACAGAGAGGACTTGAAGATCTGTTTCAGGAAGTGGCAAAGACAAGCACCATGGGACATGCAGACTTGAAGTGCGGGAGATTAATCACAATGTAGCTTTTACAATAACAAATTTTAAAAATTTAAACATTTACCATACCTGTACTTCTTTTCTGCATCCAACGAAACTACAGCCTTGACCCCTTTTCTGAGCTGCTCGGCCAGTTCTTCATCAAGGACACCAAGGACCTGGAAAAGAGGCCTTCTGGGTTTCCTACTTGGGCACAGTGTGTCAGATAGGTCTCCTGCAGCTGCCTGGGATCTCCGGTCCCTGCCTTACAGCCACCATGGGTCTGTGTGTGATGCCAGCAAGGCTGAGGCCTGGTTTTGGTGAGGATTCAGATCAAGCGCTCCACTGTGGCAGAGAGGCACAGGCAGGCCCAGGAGGGAGCAGGAGGACGGAGACACCTTTGATATTCTCAAAACCCCCTGTAGGCTCCGCGTCCACTTAAAGGTGCTGAGGGCATAGGATTTAAAGCCCAGATGCTGTGTGGGCAAGTACTAAACCAAGAAGTTATGTAGAGCTGTTAGGTGCAGGGCAGAGGTTGGTCCAAGGTGCAAGGACAAGAGGCTGTCACCAGTGAAGGATGAGGACAGGCTGGAGTGCGCACAGTCGGGCAGGGGGCTCCAGAAGGGAAAGGGTGCCCCCCAGGTGAAGCAGGGACCCTGGGGCCCAGAGCCCAGGCTTCTCAGCCTCGCTGCCCAAGGGCTGTGACAGCCCAGGACCTGGGCTTTGGCTGGGAAGGAGGAGCTGGCGAGCTGCAGCATCTGGGCTTCTCCTCCCTGGTGTCTGGTTCTCAGCGAGGAAGGCAGGGCAGGATAAAGCTTTTCTCTCACCTGCTGAGCCATAAGGAAGGCGTGTTTTAGCGTGAACTTCCGTGGAAGGTCAAGGACGTCTGCAGGAGGCTGAAGGAGGCCTTGAGGCTGAACTCGCGGATCAGCTCAGCAGCGTGGCTGAGCAGGGTGGCAGGCTGAGATGAGCTCTGTGAGCAAGGGGGTCAGGAATTTGGACTTCGAGCCAAGAGCAAGGAGGGGCCATGAGGTTTTCCTAGCCAGCAGTGACAAAGTATTACATTTAAAAACTACCCTTGGCCTTTACGTGGAGAAAGGATTGATGGATGGCAGGAAGCAGAAAAGCGAGGCGCAGGCAGTCACATTATCAGAGCACGAGGGGGAGGGTCTCACTGAGCTGGGGCTGCAGCGGCAGAGGGAAGGGGCCGCTTAGGAATTAGGCAGGAACAGGGGCAGTGAGTCCTGCGTGCGGGCTGCTCTCGCGGCTTCCACCTTTGCCGCTCACTGTCTCTGCTCCATACAGTAGCCGAGTAAACCTGGTTAAAACATAAGTGCAGGCCTCGCCGCTCCTCTGGCTTTCCATCTTAGAGGAGAAGCCGAAGTCCTCAGAAGGCTCACAGGGTGGCAGAGCTTTGCTGTCCATCCCCACCCCTCTCCGACCTCGCCACCACCCGACACCTCACTCCCCCGCGGCTCCCGCCTTGCCGTGCTGCTGCAGTTCCTCCAGATCGCCACTAAGGCGCGCTCTCTCTAGCGCGGGGCTTGGCTTCTAGGAAGCCGGTCCTTGTCCTGGGTTGTAATATTCTCTTTGCTTTCCTTGGTAGCACTGCTTATACTGGAACATTTTCCCGGTGTGCAGCGCCATGCTTGCCACAGAGTACATGCTTAGTAGATACTTAATTGAGAGCCAGTGAAAGAGCTCAGCGGATTAAAGTGCCAGCCAACAGGCGCAGGGGCCGGGGGCTCCACCCTTCCGACTGCTGTGCCAGCGCCGTCCCGGGGGCAGGGCGTGCTGAGATGGCGATTGAGACTGGGCGTGGTGTTGCACGCCTGTAATCCCAGCTCTTGGGAGGCTGTAAGCAGGCGGATCGCTATGAGTCCGATCTAGTAGTGAGACCCTGAACACCCTGTAAACCCTTCCCTTAAAAAAAAAAAAAAAAGATGTTAAATTGAGCGAAGGAGTTGAGGTTGAGGATGCAAGAGGCAGAGTTGCCCTCGGGGACTGAATTCCCTTGAGGGCTTAGAGAGGACACTTGCAGTGACCCCAGGGGGAGGCAGGAAAGGTGGAAGAGGTAGTGTGTGCATCTCTCTCTCTCTCTCTCTCTCTCTCTCTCTCTCTCTCTCTCTCTCTCTCTCTCTCGGCACAAGTGGGTGTGGGCCCTGGAACTCTGCACTTTCCAGGTCTGGCCTGGGCTTGGCAGGACAGAGAAGGGTTTCAGCCAGGCTCTGACCAAGGGGAAAGCAGGGTGTGCCAGAGGCATGGGCAGGAATAGGAGGAGCAGGACAGTGGCGCTGTGGCTGGGACACTTGACTGTGTGAGGGTGGGCTGGGTTTTGCTCTGGGGGTGGAGAGGCAAGCCTGGCCTTGGAGAGCAAGAAGTTCACTGGATGAGGAAAAGCCTCTGATCGTGAGAGATGGTCTGAGTGTTACTATGGGGTGGGCAGGGGAAAGGTTAATGTCTGAGCATCTGGTTCCAGGGTCCCCGAGGTCAGGATCTATAGCTGGGAGTAAGTTTAGGGACAACAATGAGAACTGCTTCTTGGCTCTGTGGGCAGGGGGCACAGAGTTAGTGATCTTGGGTCAGGCTCCCTTCTAGGAGAGGACTCTGGTGTGCCTCATCTCGATGGGACCCTGGGCCTCAAAAATCTGTCTGGCAGAGAACTTGTCCTACAGGGACCCATACAGCTTTTCATGCCCTATACATTGGAGCCCACTTAGGGTCCTAGACAGAAGAGGTGGCTGGGGCACTGGGTAGAGATGGGGCCTGGACGCCGTCACTGGACGAGCAGGCTGGCAGCTCCTGGCCTCAGCTCCCCCTCCCACCTGACGCTCAGGCTGGGGCTGCTCTGGAGTCCTGGTGGGCAGGAGGGGCAGCTCCTAGGACCTCCTCACTCCTGCCTGGGCCTAATGATCTCCGTGGCTGCCTGTCGTACACTTTATACAGGCCCATGATTGGCGTGGCCAGGACCAACTCGAGGTGAGGCGGGGTCCAGGAGAAGGGCAGGCCCTTCCACTATCTCCCTCCACTCTGGTGGCTGTGGCAGTATCTTACTGTGTGGGTGGCGGGGCAGGCGCCAGAGCCCAGCTGGCCGTGAAAGAAGAGGAAGGAGACACAGGCCAGGGGGGACAGGGCTCTCCAGAGATGTGAGGCAGAGAAAGCGAGAGGCCTGGAAAGCCCTGCCCACTGTCCCCAGGCAGCTTCCCCTGGAACAGAGGGGATTATGGAACGAGCTTTTGGAAGGACTCCCCGGCACAAATCTATCAGAAGAAAATGGACATAAAAACTACAATACAAACATGTCACCTGAACAAATGCCGAGTAAGTACAGAGCACAGATCCTTGCCAACGCCCTCCCCAAGCCCAAGGAAACCCTAGTCACACTTCAAAGAGGTTTGTTTTTCCAGGGCCTGGCACACAAGTGCAAACTGACAACTGGAAATGCACGAGCACATCCCAGACAAATCCATAAACAGCAAACAGGGAGAGGTTAGCTGTTAACTCTGACAGGGTAGTAGTTAAATGATGTGCTCACAAGAACAGTAGCATAGGTCAGACGCATAAAATTCTCTCACAAGAGGGTGAGAAGTTCCTACCAATCATTAATAGAAGTTAAATAATATCTACTAAGTGTGTACTAAAAAATGAAAGAAAGGCTTAGGGTACTTCTCACAGCATTTACTCTTAAGAGAAGGGAAACACTCCCTTTCTGTTACCCTAGATGTGGGCCCCCAGCAAGCCCACTCTAAATGTTTGTTGAATGACTGAAAGTTCATCAGTAGGAATTAAAGACATGAAAAGTTTGAACAACTACATGCTATTTCACTTACTGGATTTTAAAAACTGTTAGAAAAGTGAAAAATTAAGACAACTACATGCTGTGTTTCACTTACCAGATTTTAAACACGGAAAAGGTCCGGATGTTGGCAAGAGCTTGAGGAAACAGGTACTGATAGAACAGGTAGGCTGATAGAATGTGAACTGATAACAGCCTTTTGTGGTGTGTGACAGCACAACATTGAAAATAGAACAAATGTACTCTCAGGCTTGCTAAATAAATGGGCCCCAGAGCAAGCAAACCTCAGAGCAGACGCACCAGCCTAGGATCCGGGGCACACGGCTCGGACCCACGCAGCAACTCTATTTCTATTTATGTACAGCATATGTGCTTTTTAAAAAATGTGTGTCTCAGTACATACAAGAGAGGGATGAAAGACCCAGGGCAGAACCATCATAGAGAATGGGGACGTCTCCCTCAGGAACGAGGGGCTGGGGGGGGGAGGGGTTCTTTCAACTTTGAAATAAAAAGGAGCATCTTCAGGGAAGCCAGCAGCCCCAGGCAAGAATTCTTTCTAAAACTTTCTTTCTCTTTCACACTGGAAAAGAATCAAATACGCCCTCTATTGGAGAGAGAAAGGACAAAGAAAAAGGAGGCCAGGAACAGAAAATGAGCAGTTACTGTAAATTGACTTGCAGGCAAAGTAGGAGCTGCCCTGCATATTTTTGTAAAGAGATGGCATTTTCCAACCAGCACAGGAATCCAGTTTTCTGTCGGTCACACCACTGCTGAAGGGAAGAAGCGATGATTGTACACAATGAATTGCTTTGCACCGTCTCATCTGACATAACTGGTGTAAGGATCTGGGCGTTTCCATATTTGGAAACAAGTAAAAATGAAAACATGAAAAAAAGAAAGAGGGGGCTCAGGAAATGTAGTGGGCACCAGGGGCTGTGTGCCAGCCCAGGTGATCTCCCCAGCCCCGGGGACTGCAGGCCAGCTCTCCCAAGGCGCTAGGGGCTGCCCCTCTCACAGTACTGCAGGACCACAGGGCCTCTACTGTCCATGCTCTGCTTTGTGGTGTCGCCATCCACAGCCTGCTCCTCGAGCCCTGCCCGTGGCAGACTCCGGGATGCCTGCTGTCCCCAGGGCAGCCTGGTGCCTGTCTGGTTTCCCACCGCCTCCACAGTCTAGGACATCCTGGCACCTGAGCTCGTCTTGCAGCACACAGGCACTGTACCTACATTCCAGGTTGGCAGCCCAGAATGCTGAATGGTTAGAAGCTGAGCAAAGGCACTTTATTAGAGAGGTGACAGGAAATGTATTTACACAGGCCTGAGGGGCAGGAGAGGAGGCAGAGGCAGAGGCAGGGGCTGGGAGGCTCAGACCAGCTCCACCTTGGCGTTGGGGTACACGGCCACCACATCGTAGCCCTCGGGTGGCTTGACGCGCTCCTTGGCATGGCTCTCGCAGTAGAGCCCCTCGTCCAGGAAGAAGTAGCCACGCTGCTTGAGGTTCAGGCCACAGTCGCTGCACATGAAGCACTCTGGATGGTAGAGCTTGTCCCGAGCCTTGACAATCGTGCCCCTGAGGGGTGGTGGGGAGGAGAGGGCCAGGAAGACAGTCAGGTGCCCCTAAGATCCTCGAGCTGCCCCCACCCAGGGCCCTGGGGGTACAGGGTGCGGGCACTCACACGATCCCATGGCCACAGCGTGTGCACTCTGGGAGGCCCTGCAGGCCGCTCAGCGGAGTGCCCAGCTTGCTGGCTGTGGGCTTGAGGTTCCGAGGGCCACCAGGTCCGGGCCGCTCCCCTAAAACCGGAAGCACAGGTGGGATAAGCCTGTGAGGAGGCAAGACCTCCACCTTTTTTTTTTAGTATAGGGTTTACAGGGTCTCACTGTACAGATGGGACTCATAGTAATTCTCCTGTTTTCAGCCTCTAAAGTGCTGGGATTATTGGTGTGCGCCACCACGTATCAGCGTGGTGAATTGCCGTATCAGCGTGCCCCAGGGGCGGGGTCAGCACGGCATGCCAGGGATGGAACCCTGGTCCCTGCCTAAGCAGGTGCTTCAATCCACTGAGCTATCTGGCCAGCCTTGACCTCCACTTCTGTAGGGCACTGCTTCTGGGGTCTCCACACAGAGATTGATGAGACTATGACCAGTGAGGCAGGGGCATGAGGAAGGGCAGGGTGCTGCTGATGCCTGGCAGGCCAGAGGAGGCCCTGCGAGGGTGAGGAGCCAGGGAGGACCAGGCATGGGTCTTACCGCCCTCACCGGCCTCCAGCATGCCCTGCAGGTAGCGGAAGGAGCCCGACTGCTTGGGCTCCACGGCTGCAGGCTCTCCAGGCTCCCTCAGCATCCTGTACACCTCCGAGCCCAGGTCCACTCTGCAGTCTCGGTGGCGGGCGAGGCCTCTGGCTGGGTCAGCACTGGAGAAGAAAATGAGGAGGAGGAGAGACAGGTTGCCGTGCCAGCCCCCACCCTGCCAACAAGCAGGGTAAGGGTGAGGCTCTGGGAGTCAGAATGCAGCCAGGTTAGATAAGGGCCAAGTGTCAGGGCTGGGGATGGGACCCCAGGAGGGGTCAGGAATTAGGATGGGATCTGGGTGTGGCTTCAAAGGCCGCGGCTGGGCACTACCTAGGGGGTGGAGACACGTGCAGGGCGCTCATCTGGGCCGGCAGAGTGGCCTCACTGCTGCTGCCATTCTGAGGGACCTGAAGACGTGGCGACTGCCCGTACGGAGAGCCCAAGCTCAGTCGAGTATCTTCTGGTACAATCCCGGTGGCTGAGGCCCGCCTGCTGCTCACTGGGCTGCCATCCTGTGAGAGTGAGGCCCGAGTGCTGGGAGAGCCCTGGCCTTGCTCCCCTCCTCCATCCTGCTCGGCAGGCCAGGTGGACCTGCTGGCTACCTCTGCCTGTGGGCCTCCGTCCAGCCCTTCAGAGTCCAGAGGTCTGCTCCGCAAGCACATTCACACCAACGTGAACAGGGACATGCACGCACTCACACGTCTGTTTATTTTATTATTATTATTTATTTATTTATTTATTTTGCAGTGCCAGGGATTGAACTCAGGACCTTGTGCTTGCCAGGCAAGCACTATTCTACTGAGCCATCTCCCGGGCCCATCATGTCTGTTTAAAGAATGCACATGCATTAAGGCCAACACACACAGTGGCTGGTCTATTGACATATACCTAGCTACTCATATAAAGGTTACAAGCTGTAGTCCCACTGGCAGAGGCTATGGGGGTCCTGTGGCCGGATCTGGCTGATTTTAGGGTCAGACTCAAGTTCAGGCCAGGGGGCAGGACCCAGCCTCTGCCTTCGAGGTGACCTAGAGCCTCTGCATTGTGCATGGAAGCCGCGTGGGAAGGAAGGGATACCTGTCCTAGTGGTAGCGGGAAAGAGTTGGACTTGGCCGCAGGCAGCCTCCAGCCCCGGGCACCAGGGGTAGCGGCTGAGTGGGAATCTTCCCATGTTCCCCACCTTGCTGCCCAGATTGGCCCCCATAAAGGCAGTGGTGGTGGCTGCAGCAGCGGCAGCAGCAGCAAGACTCTCAGTCAGACCCCAGAGAAGCCCAGAGAAACCTGAGCACTCACACGCGTCTGCTAGGCAAGCAGGCAGGGGAGGCTGGTCTGTAATGGGGGCCAGATGGGCTGTGGATGATGGGGGAGGGGCTTGGCCTCCAGAAGGAGCCTGTGATGGGAGGGGGAGGGGGACAGGGGAGCAAGAGGCTGGAAGGCCCAGCCCTCCCCACCCCCACCAGCAGGGTCATCAGTGCCACTGCCCCGCCCTGGCCACCCACACAGCAGTCTCTTTGGTAGGTCTGAACTCTGGTGGCCTCAGCAAGTGTCTGAGCCCCGGCTGTACCACTTGCAAACTTGGTGAGTCACCTTGCCTCCCTGAGCCCCAGTCGTACCATCTGTGAGCTGGGAACATGATGGTCTCTACTTGCCAGGCTCCCTGCCTGGCACACAGCAAATGCCTATTAGCTGAAGTGCTCCTGCAGGAATTCCACTCTGTC
>NDGN011521455.1:1134-16835 GCA_002564285.1 Tympanoctomys barrerae | reverse complement strand
AAAGAAAGAAAGAAAGAAAGAAAGAAAGAAAGAAAGAAAGAAAGAAAGAAAGAAAAAACTAAGAAAGACACACTGTTTAACAAAGCATATGATCAGATAATTTCGCCAATCCAAAAAGAGTGGCGAGGAGCAAGATCACAACTAGTCCTCAATGACTACTGTCATCAGCATGTTCTTTTGTTTCCGCAGGTCATTCTGGGAAACAGCATTGCCGAGTTCAACATACACCAGGGATCCCGCAGGATGAACAAGATTCGGGGAACGCGGACTTGCAGGTCTCTCTGCTCAACAGTGCTTATGTATGTCCTAAAACTGTTCCAGAGCGCACCTCCCGAGTAGACTGCTTGCACACGCGCTGCCTCCTGTGGGGCAGTGGCGTTCCTTGTCACCCTTCCCTGGGAACTCAGCATCAGTTCCCTGTAAGCCAAAGGGCGAAATCTGGCTCGGGCCATCAGTAGGTTCTTGGGTTCCAGCTGCCTGATTTGAAGATTCGCACCTTACAGATTTTGAAGAGCAAGTAGCAGGCCCGGCGCTGGAAAAATATCAGACACAGAAATTTGCCAAAAAATACAAGTGGAGGAGATGGAAGAGCATGGGCCTCAAGAATCTGGTAGAAAAGGAGGGAAACATGTTTTAATTTTCCTTTCTTTCTAGGTTACTTTCCTGTACATATTTGCTACTTGCTCCATAGAACAAATTTATCTGGAAAAGATAAGCACGCCATATTAGAAAACATTAGCATTGACAAAAACATAAAGAAGCAAGTGGAATCTCTCACATTCTGTAGATACTACTTTTGAACTAATTATTTCACTGTTATGGAGGAGACTAAATGTACTGCCCAAATGAAAGTAAATTTTCTACCTATAGCAGGAGGTGGAAAAAGAATGGAAGCATCTGGAACTTTTCAGTAAAATGTGTTATGCAGTTGCAACTAAGGTAGGCAGCATAAGGTAGAGACTTCAGGCTTCTGGACTCTGAGCCATGGGTTATGAGGAATGAATCTGACTCAAACTTGTCATTATTAACAGTAAGAAAAGTGCAAAGGCTCTAGTCAACTACTTCTGCGGATAACCCGCTACTATTGTGGACTTCTGGACTGTGTTGAATTGTTTTGCTGAATGCAAGCACCTATAGGATTTATACGTCAATAGAATACCCATCTCTGACAGGAATAAACAAAAAAAGGGGGGGCGATACTAAGGAAGGACCTTTCTGTATTTGCATATACAGAATAGTTGGGATAGATACACAGCTACTTTCACTTAATTCAATGAGAAGAAAGATTTTTAGTAACAGTGTTTGGACAGAATATCCTGTCTGCTTCTTGTACTATGGATGACCACTAGGAAGACAACAATGTGCAACGTACTAATTATTGAAAATGTCCTATTAATCAGCTTTGAAACTGTCTCATTGATATTTTTTCTCAATAAAACAAAATAAAATTTTAAAAAAGGAGGGAAAAAAAAAGAAAATTGCAGAACAGACCTGATGATGCTTTATAAGAGTTAGGTGAGGTGACCTGTGAAAGGGACCTAAAGTAATGCTACACGAAGTCCAGGACAAGGACCATATCAATTTCATGGCATTGATTAACAGAACAAGCAAAAGTTCTAGCACCTGAGCCATGTCGTAGGTGTTTTAAGTGATGAGTAAAATTGATGACTCAAATCATCTTTCTAAGCCAGAATACTGCTACCAAGTACTAAAAACATATAAATAAATCATATTTCTAATGCTACTGAATAGCCAAAGAGCTGCAGAATAAAAATGATGAGTGCAGAGACTTGCGCCAGCACTGTGGTATCAACAACGTTCCACAAAGCCAGTCATCAATCTTTCAACTCTAGATAATTTGGAAACAGTAGTAACACCGATTACCAACTCCCCATGTGACCAGCAAGATAATCTGATAAGCCAAAAATGAGTGATTTGATAATCATAAATTAGGTTTCCTGTATGGGCAGAGTTGCAGTGAATTGTAAGTGGGTGGGATAAGGGGTGGATGTGTATAAAACTTGAACAATGACCAAGTGGTTTAATTGTCCCTTTCAATATCAGAATGTGTTTTTTCATGATAGGACAGGACAAGACTGGCGGATATACTGAAGTAAGGCTCTTTGAGTTTTAATAAGCAAACAGCTGCTTGATAAGGAAAGAATTTGTATAGCATAGCCTTTTATTATCCTCAGATGGAGGTTGCCTGTCCAGATGAGCCAGTGTTATGCGGGCAAGGGGACAATTGGAAGACTCCATTATTTGTATAAATTGATTTTTACCAACAACTTGCAGTGAAGAAGAAATTTACTGGCGCACCGTCTTATCTTCCTGGGGAAAATTTTTTCCTGAAATGGAAACTAAAGCCACACTGATGAAGGCATCCTTAGTTGTTAGTCTCATAGATAAGCTGAATGGATACAGACAGCCACACGTCTCTTTTTAAAAAGGAAAGTAACTTTGGAAGGCAGAACCACACAAAAATAATAGAACTGAGTAGAGGAATGGTACTTTAGAAATCATCTCTTTCACGTTAATCTTCTTTCTCACTAACTGATGGATGGAGGCGATAAAACTCATAGAGAAAACAAATTGTCTTCCCATCTCTGGATTGACACTCAGGTCATCCCCAAGCAATGCTGCTTTGGGATTTCCGGAACTCATCATCTAATCAAAGACATCATTTAAATCCACCTTCACTGTCCCATAGTGCTGTTCTTCAAGTTTGGTCTGTCTCACCTTTATAGAGACAAACTTCAAAATATTTGTTAATAAGAGAGTTAACCTAAAAGCAAAGGAGGATGTGTGGCTCCCTGCTTCTGAAAGTATGAATGTGAGAGTAAAAACATGAACGAATACAGAAATGCAGACATATGCCAGAATCCAAACAAGATTTGGGTGTTAAACTTTGCATTCAGGGCCGGGGAGATGGCTCAGTGGAATAAGCGCTTCCCTGGCAAGCACAAGGGCCTGAGTTCAATCCCTGGTTCTGCAAAATAAGAGAAAAACAAAAACAAAAAACCCCTTGCATTCAAAATAAATAAAGCAATTTTCTCAAACTAGTCTTCATTTCTTCCCCAACTAAACTCTTGATCAAGATGCAAAAGGCTTACATATTATGGAGTTCACGTTAGCCCCAAATTGCCTGCCAAGAAAAGAGAGCAATTGACACTGGGGCAGATTGTTTTACAAAGTTATTAGAACAAATGAAATTTAAAACCCCTGAATTATACACAGTAACTGAAGAGTTAAGCTCCCGTCCTGCTGATGATTAAGTTGATTCTCAATAAACATACAGGTATATAGTAACAGACAATCCATTTTCACGTGTTCATACTTACACCTATGCCTTTTCCTGTTAAAATCTGTTAGTTAATTGGACTAGAACATAGTAGATTGTACTTAATTCTTATTTCAACTTCTATGTCAGGATTTAAATTGGTTAGAATTTATCAATCTTAAATTCTTAAAATTTTTGTGTGCCTTAAAGTTTGAATAGTTCATAAAGATATAATGAGGAACAATGTATCTCTTCACTCTCCAGGGAGGCGACCCACATATGGATTCTGTTGCCCATAGGCATGCTGAAAATTCTGTTGGCTTTCCTTTTTAATTATGTGGCCTTGAATTACATAACACAGGACCTCATCTATTTATTAGTTTTCTCACTTCTTAAAATGAGTTTTTGAAATTTTACGTGACATAATCTTGCAAAGCACCTAAGAGCTCAATGAACACAAATATGATTACTCGTATTAAAGCTCTTGGTTATCAAATAACAAGTCCATAAAAACCATTTTCTTGTTACGAAGAGTATTGTATTACAACCCCATAAATTTCCCTGTTTTAAAAGCTATACATTTGACTGCTTCTATCTAGTTCTCCACTCTTATAAAAGGAGAATTTTAGTAGAGATATTTAAATATTTTCTATGCATACTTATGGAATTATTAAGATATATTTATAGCTGAGTTCTTTGTATACATATAAGACTGCACTGCTCAGTGTTCAATAAACCACAGTGTCACCCTCTCCGGAAGATTCCGAGGACAGTGGGCAGCATACAACCTCCTCATGAGCCTGTAGGTAGAGGTGACAGTCCTGCTTTCATTGTCTTCTAAGGCAGCTTTAGCTTTTCTTCCAAGCATTTTTAAGAGACAGAGACAGGTAGATAGACACATGATATACTTCCCATATGCTTTCATATTTTTTTTTATGTATTTGGTATAGGGTCTGCAGAGTCTCACTACCCAGATCAGCCTCATAGTGATCCTCCTGTTTTCAGCATTCCAAGTGCTGGGATTACAGGCATGTGCCACCACGCGTAATCTCAATCACCTTCTCTGTGCACCCCCTGGGGTCAGGGCCAGCTGGGCACACCGGGGATTGAACCCTTCCACTGCGCTCTGCCTAAACAGGCACTTTAATCCGCTGAGCTATCTGACTGGCCCCTCCTTGTGCTTTTAATATAATACAAGCTAAAATAATATAAGAACTGTAACTTTTAAGACACATTTTATACTTTACTAAAAGCAACAATGTCATCTTGTTTTCTAACCATTCCATATTTAACCTATCATTCCTGTTTATACACACATATGCATACACAAACTTTCCCAAATAACACATTCACTTAAAGGATCAGGAAAAAAATAGATTTTCTTTATGAAAATTATTCTAAAACAGAGCAGGCAACAGCACTTAAACAGTTAAGTAATATTTAATAACATTACTTAAAGCCAGTTATAATCTCCTATTATTTTGTTTTCCCTTATAATCTCCTATTATCTTGTTTTCCCTCACCTTTGCTGAGCTGTGGCTCTGTGTTGGAAACCGTCGATAGAACACAAATTATAGAAAGACGAACATTAGCAGCACAAATAAAGTCCTCTCTGAGCAAGAGTAGGTTTATAGTCATTGAAGAATAACACCCCTTACCTGAGTTAGACATTGTTCCTGAAATTACAGTCAGAGTGTTATTTCTTACATTTGTAGGTAAGACTGTCTAAAATTCCTAAATTTCCCTAGATGCTAATGTGGCTTTTTTCTCAATCATTATATTGTTAGTGAAAATAATCTAAGAATACATTCCCTAACTATCGAAGCAGGCTGAGAATCATCATTTATGCGTGAAGGGTAATTTCAAAGCCACCAGTCCCCCATGAGCGAAGTGTGGCATACTGGTTGGGATTCACCTCTGAAGATTTCTTCCTGGGAACCCAGAGTGTCACTTGCCCTAGAATATGTGTTTGGAAGAGATTCCAGATGTGGCCACACACTGAAAGCGTAAAGAAAACGAGGCTCATAAACCCATCTTCCACCTAAGACATCCGTCTTTTTGTGGGACTGGTACCTGCATATAATTTGGGTGAGAAACTGGAAGTGGTGTGAAGTAATCATTCCCAGCACCCTCAGCCGGCTGAGTAGACTCTGAGATTGCTGAAGCACTCAAGAGGGAGCCTTTCCCTGGTACTTACTCTACATGTCTGCATTCGCATGGCAAGCGCGGAGAGTCACATTAGCTCTTCCTCAAAAGATATTCCATTCATCTCTTTTAGAAGAAACCAATAAATGCCAGTTTTCTGGAAGCAGAATGATTCATCATATAGAAAACATCTGAACATATTTAGCTGTAAAGACTTGATATCCTTGATTTTCCATTTTAAAAGAAAAGTGCATTTTCTCGATCTGGTGAATTTTTAAGGTCCCCGCGTCACTCAGGATTTAGAAAATATTGATGCATTTACTTTTAGCAGTGGTAATTTTTGGCAGATTTATCTTCCTATTTTACTTTTAACCTACTTGTGGGCACTCTGTTCACACTGGTGGTCTAGAGGTTGCATTTGAGACAAGCTAGAGAACCACAATAAGATGAATTCTGTAACAACCCTACCAGAGGAAAGAGAAGAATATGCAAATTAGGCATGCAGGGTGGGGCTTGTGAACCCAGAGCTCGCTCTGGGAGGCAGAAAGCTAGAGCATTTCAGACATTCCCAAAAGAAGTCTCCAAAACAGAGTCATTCATTATGCTTTTATTTTCCAAAGGATTCTTTTAATCTCATTCATCTGTTTGAAAAATTAAACTCTTATCTCTGAATGAGAGAAGTACTTATTTCTTAGTTTCTATTCTAGCTAGGTCTAAACTGAACTAAAAAAGAAGGAATCGCAAGGTTTTAACTGGAAATGAAAATTGCTTTGTCTCTCTGAGGAGCCATTCATTTCAACCAATGAATATGAAATGCATCACATAAATGAAAGCATACTAACATTGAACTTTAATCTCTTCAATTTTCTAGGTCTTCAGCTCGGGAATATCATAAAATCTTAGTATCTGTAAGATGCTCTGTTCTGATACGTCTTCCTTAAATTTTATTGTGAGGCTAGTTATTCTCTAACAAATTACTGTACTAAAGCCCCTTCCTCTGACAACTCTGTAGAGCTTTGGTTACTTGCCAACAGGATCCAAACACAAGATTCTTTGCAAAGAAATATCAGTGATTTTCCACAGTTCCTACTACTTTTAGTTCCCATAGAAATATATATATATATATATATATATATATATATATATATGCATAATTATACATTCATATATATGTATTTATATGTATATATATGAATATAGATCTGTGTACTACCAAATAACACTTGTATCTTGCCTAATAAAACATGGTACATTTTTTATATTCTCTTGCCAAAAAATTACTCTCAAAGCAGAAATAATGATAAAAGAAGCCAACAAGGCCTCAAGAAGGAAAACATTACAGGCACTTGGTGAGATTTAATGTTATATTTACAGATTCAGAGGGAATGCATTCTGAAGAGACTTTCATTTCAATCATAATTCTCAATATTTTCCCTCATTTGAGCTGGGAGAAAAGTGAGTAGAAACACAAATAAAAAATGAATTTTTTCATAAATATATACTAAAATGTAGATTTCACAGCAAAAAAGAAGAAAATTAAAGACAATTGCAAATGGAAAGATAAGATAAAAATACATATACAGAGATTTCATTTATTGCTGTAAATAGTTGCATTTTACTAAGGAGAAACTAAAATTCTCTGAGAAGAAATTGGCTGCTAACTTTATAAGCTTAAATAAATATTTCATGGTCTTAAAAATGTCAGCTTAATTGAGTCAAAATTAAGTTAAGTACAACATGTAAAGCCACTACATCAACTCCAAACTATAGATCTGCCACTGAATAAACATGGGGTCATGATCTGTTCATTTGATCATTATGGTTCTTAAAGGAAAATAAAAACTGAAGATTATTTCAATTACTTCTTTGTGAACTGCTGGAGATAGCATACAGCACATGCATCAAAGCAGAACTGGAGATGCGTGTCACCTGGGTCTAGGCTCATTGTTCAGGCCACTAGAACTTGACAATTCCTTCTCAGCTGTAGCTGTGAGTGCTCTATGCTTCCTAAAGGCATGCACACTGCAATCTGCTTCTTTCCTGGGATTATTTTTTAATATATTGTATAAGTAGAATACAATTTATTTTGAATACTATTATGATCTAATTATAGTTTTTGTGAAAAATCAAACTTGAATATTTATTAAGTGTATTTACTGAAGGCATTTAATAGGATATCTAGGTCAAGAAAAATTAAGTTTCAAATGTTTAAAATAAGTTTTAAAACAACATAACTCAAATATTGAAAGCAGAATATTGAGTTTCATTGAAGAAGAATAGCCTCATCTCAGCAGATCTTCTATGCAAACTAAAAAGATAGAATCAATAAAGTGTTCATACATTTTTAATACAAAATATATGCTCTGTAACATACTTAAAAATGAAATATTCACATTAGGTCTATCAAAATACTTATTTTTTGGGTGAAAAAAAGCCAGCAAAAAATAGCTCAGTGGATTAAAGTGCCTGCAAGCAGAAGCAGGGGCCAGAGGTTCGATCCCTGGGCCTGTCTTGCTGACCCCATCCCCGGGGCGCACTGAGATAGCAATTGAGACAGGGCATAGTGGCGCGAGCCTGTAATCCCAGCTCTTGAGATGCTGAAAACAGGCCGATCACTATGAGTCTGATCTAGTAGTGAGACCGTGAACACCCTGTGGATCCTTCCCTAAATTATAAAAAAAAAAAAAAAAAAACTTATTTTATTCTCAAAGACAGTGAAATAAATGAAGTAATGCAGAGATAGAAACTTTCTCCATTGAGGAAAATATTAATTCTAAAGTTCAATGTATAACATCTGTATACTTTAAAATACTTCAGAAATGTATGGGTGACAGAACTAAAATATAATGTTTATTTCATATCTGCATGGTTAGCTTCAAAAATAAATATTAAGTAGTATAAAGAAGACTGTTTTCTTCATTGAACATTTAAAAGAAAATATACCTCCTTCACACAATTAACTGTCTTTCTCCTAAAACTGGGTGAATAGTTTTCATGGTAGAGTACAAGCTAATATCTACGTGCAATCTACGAAGAAAAAGAAGCAAGGACACCAGCAAGAGAGCCACCAAGTCACCTCTGGCAGGCAGTTTGCTAGGTTGTTCTTCACTGTGCAATTTAAAATCATTAAATGCAGTCTTGGACAAAGTATATTAATTATTTAGATTTTATAGATGAGGGAAATGAGATAATTGGTAATTTTATAATTTGCTAGACAATTAAAAGTGTGAAATGTGGAATTCAAAATCACGTTTCCTCCCTGGAGCCCAGCCATTTAATCTCTAAGCCATACTGTAACTTTGCATGCAGACAGAAAAGCAGGTTGCAGTGTTTTTGTTTGTTTGCTTGCTTGACTTCTGAAATAGTGTCTAGGAACAAAATGTGCGATTCTAGGATCCCAACACAAAGATGGATGAAATATTTTCCCAATGGGAGAAGAGAATTATCCTTTCCAGAAAAACAAACTTCACACTAATTCTTACATAGTTTGTTCATTCATCAAAACACTTTTCAATAAGAGCTAAGATTTTACTAAAAACACATCTATAAATCTCAAAATAAAATCAACTCATTAAAAGAAGAAATGATCTCTTTAAAGCAATTTTTTTCATTATGAATGAACATTATATATGATAGTTTCCAGAAAACTACTTGCAATCAAATTATGATGATGGTCATAAATACAACTTACACCCATTCCTCTCTCTTTTTACATGAATCTTTTGTTTAAAACCTTGTAAGACCTTGTAAATGGAGTCCTTGAAACAGTTCCACCAGTGATAGGGTTGCCTCCATTAAGGAAACAATTTGCATGCAATATGAGATATGCAAATGAAAGTTGTATCCTTGATATAGAAGGAAATAGGAGATGCACAAGGTAAATTTCTTACTTCCCTCAGGTAAATGTGAAAAGTAATATTACTTGCGAATCTGAACAAAACTTGAGAAAGTATGAATTTTTGTATTTAGAAAAAGTGTACATTGAGGTTCTAGAAACACTGTTTAACTTATCAAAAAGACACAATGACCCGTTACTTTTCCCATTATGAGAAAAATTCCTTTTGCCCCTCTCCTTAACTATGCCTTGCCTTGTAACTTACTCTAACCAATTAAATACAGAAAAATTAAGGATCTTTAAACTTACTATTATTTTAATGAAATTATTTGAAGAAAATGTAATTTTCACTGTTGCTATCATTTGTGAGACTGATTTCGGTGTAGCACTTGTGAGATTCATCATAGCTGTCTGAAATAATACAAACTTTAATAAACAAAATAGTAGGAAATTGATCACAGATTGTTTCCTAAGGTATAATTGATGAATTTGTTTGGTTAGAGCTAATTTATATAATGAAAAATCTGTAAAAGTTAGAGACTGTTTTTAGAAATTGCTGATTTTCAAATACAAAGTAGGAAATGTAACCGGTATGAGTAGTATAAAGACATAGATTTCCTTGTTCTTAGACGTGTTTCAAAAAATATACAAAACTAGAGGATAAATAGAATAAATATAAAAATACAACTAAAAAAGCAAAAAATGTTATTTTAATCAGAATCAGACTTTTAAAAAATGAAAATAAGGAGAGATCTACAAATACTGGTAAATGAGATCAATGTCACAATTTTCCTGACATGTTACACAGAGACACAGAAAAAGAGGCAACTTGCAGAGATTAACTGGTATTTTAGAGATGATTTCACAACCATCAGGAAAACAATCCAATTATTTTAAAATAAAACAAGAAAAATCAAAAGCTGTCTTTCAAATATGCTTTCAAAATTATGCTATCTTCCTATGTAATACTGGCATATTTATAGTTGCTAGTTCACTTTTTACTTGCAAATATGTGTGTACTACCTAGTCACATGACATTGATACTAATTCTATTCTTTATATGCTCAGAGTCTCACTACTAGATCGGACTCAGTGATCCGCCAGTTTACAGTCTCCCAAGAGTGGGATTACAGGCGTGCGCCACCATGCCCAGTCTCACTTGCAGTCTCAGCGCCACCCCCACCCCCCAGGGAACAGGCTGGCACTGCAGGCCTGGGGATCTAACCCCTGGTCCCTGCTTCTGCTTGCAGGTGCTTCAATCCACCTGCTATTTGGCCGGCCCTATTTTTCTGCTATTATTGTCAAGTGCATATAAAGCACTTGTTTATATCTCTTCTAAAACGTAGTGTCAACCATTGAGTTTCTTTCCCCCCTTCTCTTCTTTCTCCTTGTTCTTTTTCCTCTCCTCCTCCTCCTCCTCCTCCTCCTCCTCCTCCTCCTCCTTCTCCTCTTCCTCCTCTTCTTTCTTTTTGTTGCTGCAACCTGGGAAATTGAACCCAGAGCCTTCATACTGAGATACAGCCCCTGCCCTTTCTCTGCTTATTTGTCTGTTTGTAATTTCTTAAATTGCACCGGATGAGATAAAACTTGTGAACCTCTTGCTTCAGCCTCTCAGAGAGCTAGTTTGCAGGGGTGTGACACACATCCAACTAAAACACTAATTTTATTTTTTGACCACATTTCTCAAGTGTTAATTATTTTTAAAGCAAGAAAGGCTGAGGCATTCACTGAAACAAATGTTCCTGTAACTTGCAAAGGCTCGCAGTTGCTTTATATAACTAGGAATCCTTTAGCCTTTTTCAAAATTTTTAGTCCATCTGGATCATCTAGCTTCTTCTATGCATATCTCTGACTTCCTAAATAAACAAGAAAGTCTTGAATCATTCATATACAAAAGATCTGATATTTAAATTTCCCTTTAATTTTGATGAATTTGCTTCAACATCAATATTCATTTGTCTTCTGCAGTTCATCTACTTCCTCTGCTCAACGCCAAGATTTTGTTCAGAGAACTGATATTCAGGAATGTGGTCAGCAATGATCCTGGCATCCATGTCAACTTCCCTTGCTGCCCGAGGGCCAAGTTCATGACCCAGTAATTTGCATCCTAAGTGACTCCACTAGCCAGGTTCTGGTTCCCAGGAGAGTCCTCTGTGACAAAAACATTTGTTTCCATAGTAATCAGAAGAAGAAATCTTTGCTTCTTTCCTCATCTTCTAGAGCCTTTCCAAACAGCAGAATTGAATTATCGTCCTAAAACCAAAGTAACTACAACAGTTATCACTTGAAAACTCTATAGGAGTCATTTTCTAACTCAGAACAAAAGTCCCACCTGTAAGGCTCTCCTCAGTCTTGCTGGTCATTATCTTTCTGATTGCATCTTGTCCTTTTCTACCATCATTTAGTCAGTCTATCACAGTATTTAATTCTGTAGCATTATTTGAATACAACACTCCCACTTCAAGTACTTAACATTCTTTTCTGTTGCTGGGAAAACTCTTTCTCCACTTTTCTTCATTATTTTTTCATTCACTTCCTTCATTTCTTTTTTTACCTTTAAGTTTTTGTATGTCACCTTCTCTATGAGACCTTATAAACAAAGTTTTGGAGTTGATTTTTCATCTTTTTCTGTCTGCTTCATTTTTCTCTTTAAAACTTAATACTGTACATTCTTGCTTTTATAAAATGTAAGTTTCCCATTGGTAGGCTTATTTTCATTCCAATATCATTTTACTGTGGTAATCTTAAGAGGAACAACAAAATTTTACCTGATACAATATCAGGTAAATATCTGAACTTGCACTTGATGGCTATATTATCAATGAATGAATTTAGATAACATTACATTTTATTTATTAATGTAATCATTAATATAATTTCAACACTTTCTGTAATAATCTGTCCTAATTTTTTCATCTATTTCTGAAGATATGTAAAAGTATGAATTTGCCTTCTGTATTAATATAACAAGGGTTTTTTTTATGTGATTTGAAACACTATCAAGGGGCCGGGGAGATGGCTCAGTGGAATAAGCGCTTCTCTGGCAAGTGCGAAGGCCTGAGTTCAATCCCCAGTTCTGCCAAAAAAAAAAAAAGAAAAAAGAAAAACACTATCAAGTCTCAATATCATTATAAAAGGTCTAATAGATGTTTGTATCTTGTGATAAATGCAAAAACATACCTGAAAAACCCAAATATGAGTCTGTCTCTCTTTTCCTCCATATCCTTTACACTGTCATATTGGTTGAATACTATTGTGTGCTACACTAGAGCTGTTTTTTATAGTAGGAGACAATACTGTAGATGTTAATGTTTATGTCCTAGTCTGGTTACAGATGGTCCTATAATTTGACTTAATTTTACTTCACTTCATTTATTTATTAATAAAATAAAACTGATAACTCAGGCTATTTTAAGACAGAAGATGATAGAAGTATTTTTTGAGTAGGAAACTTTTTGGAGAATAGGACTGGGGAGCGGAGAATGAGGAATAGAAATGGCTCCTGAGAGACAAGTGGGGTCCTGGATGAATTGTCTTCAAAATTTTAAAAAATATAAATGTATGATATAATGCTCTGTTTCTTTATTCACTATTGCATTTTCTGTTAGCTTAGTTTTGTTGACATATGGCATCGTGGGTACAAACTTAACTGAACATTTAGTAACTTGTTTTTGAATGAAACCTGAATTCTGTAGGAGTAAACTGCTTCCATTTATTGATATTCATTGAACAACAGAAGACTTATCTGCCAAATTTGAATGGTGCTGCTAAAAGAATATTAGTAAGAAGCAAAACAATGACTTGAAATTGACCTTGTGGATCAGATTCTTTTCTGGATTACAGATTTGCTTGATCAGTTGGATGGAGAAGATTGATGCTCAAGCGATAGTGACACCCGAAACTCTGGCACAGTATCCTGGTATGTATAAGGCACCATGTTTGATCCTCAGCAATGATTAAAATACAACAACAATAAAACAAACTCTCTCATTGGATTATTTTATTAGTGACTGAAAGCCTTCCTAGGAATCATTTGATACACTAGCAGTTATAATGAAAACCTCTTAACAAATACTTCTAATCCATAATGCTATGAGTACCATCACTAACCTCTTGTAAATGGATCTTCCCGGCATGAATTCCTCTCTACTTATGACTCAGAGAGCAGAGGCTTAGAGTAATGACTTCAGGATGAAGTGAAGGGGAAGCTGTCTTATGTATGTAATGTTCTTTGTCTCATGGCCCTGTAATTATGACTTATGAGAGAATGAGGGGGGATGATAGTAGAACAATGAGCAGTTCCAATGACTTTGCTCTCTACAGCCTGCTCAAAGGGGGAAATAACACACATGGAAATAGATAGATCCGTCATGGATGGAAACACTTCCTTTCATTCCAACATGACTCCAGCTGCACGAGTACAAAAGGAACAATTCTGCCAATTTTAGAAGCAATAAAAATTCATTACCTCAATCCTGGGGAAGAAATGTGGGTGATAAGAGGAACACCAAAAATAAATTATCTATTGAAATTCACCAGAGAGGCCAAGGAGTTAGGAGAAAGGTCTTCACTTATAACAAAGAAAATAACAAACATTATGGCTTGAGAGAAAAGCAAGAGGCAAATCTGTTTACAGGGACACAAGAGATGTTATAGTTGCTCACTTGAACTAGGAAAGAATATGAGTGTGATATTTCTAGCTATTTTTGCTCATGACAATTGAGCCAAAAAGATGCTGTTTTATTACTACTATTGAATCTCACTGTGCAGAGCAGCCAGGACAGAACAAAAAGTGTCAATTAACATGGCAATGTAACAACCAGAAAACTGGATAGAAAAAGAACTCAGTGCACACTCTTCTGACTTGGAAGCTTTGCTCAAAATCACTCATTGACTGAATGACCTTCCATTCATGTAGTAAATGATCTGATGCAAGAAATTACAACAAACTTGTTGACTTAAAACAATAGAAATGTATCTCCTCACTGCTCTAAAGATCAAAATAATGAAGTCAGAATTACGGAGCCCATCGGCCAGAGGGTTCAGCAGATTAAAGTGCCTGCTTAGGCAGACACAGGGACCTGGGTTCTGTCCCAGGCATGCTGTGCTAGCCCCACCCCCGGGGCACTGAGGCTTCAATTAAGTCTGGGCATGGTGGCAAGCACCTGCAATCTCAGTGCTTGGGAGGCTGAAAACAGGAGGATCACTATGAGCCTGATCTGAGTAGTGAGACCCTGTAGACCCTGTACTAAATACATAAGATAAAGAGAAAACAAAAAAAGGACCTCAGAGGTAAAATCAAGTAGTCCATGGGGGCAAAGGCTCTGAGTCAACCTGACCTTGCCGTGGCTCCAACCTCTGCCTCTGTGGACACACAGCTTTGTCCCCTCCCCCCTGAGTGTCCCAGCTCTCTTTTCCTTCCCTGATAAAATAATATGTGTAATTACATGTACCCCAAGTCAATTATTATGCAGATTAATCTTCTCATCTCATGACTCCTATAAGCATCTGGAAAATCCCTTTTCTAACACACAGTAGCATTTATAACTTCTGTGGATGAGGATCTCCGCCTCTTACAAAGAAAGCAGAAGCCGGCCTGCGATATTTATCTACCAATGAGACATCAGCTCAGATGTTAGGAATAACAGTCCAAACCAGAGAAATGGAGGTCTTCACAATGACCAGACAAATCCAGCGCAGCTGGATGGGAGGTAATGGGTAGACATTTTTCCTTCACAGATAAAAGTGCCAAGGTATGAGTTCTTACCATCTGTTTAGTTATAAACTCTTTGTCTGCTTGCAGTATATCATTAATGGGATTTGAAATTGTAATTCTCTGACACAGCCTGGGATTTACTCTTCTAATTAGAATTTTTTCTTGACATTGAGAATCAGCCTTTTGAAGAGATTAACAGATCTTGTTGCACTGAATTTTAATATATTTTCTTAGGTGACTCTTGGTCTTCTCGGTATTTCAACAATTATCTCCAAAATACAAGAAAATCCAATTATTTCTTGAATTTGTAGGACATGGTGTAAAGAAACAGGCTTTGACATATGTACCACGATAGAACTTGGCACCATTATCTTCAATCAAGTCAGAGGTAATTGAGATAAAGAACTAAAGATAGCAAAAATTGAGTAGTAAAACACAGGGAGATAAGTAGTCAATAAACGTTAAATATCCAACACATTACCTAGTTGTGGAGTACTTAAGACTCAGGACATCAGTACTGATCTTATGTATTTTTTAAAAATTATATGTGAATACCATTAAAAACTACATGTTAAAATATTAGATACATTAAATGATATGGAAAAATTACTACATAAAAAACCATTAAGCACCTATACTGATTTATGAAAAATGAAGAAAGAGGCTGGGGAGATGGCTCAGTGGAATAAGCACTTCTCTGGCAAGTGCCTGAGTTCAATCCCCGG
>NDGN011521452.1:0-10095 GCA_002564285.1 Tympanoctomys barrerae | reverse complement strand
ACAGCCCTTTTTTCTCTAATTTTGGTCTGCAAACTTAGGTTGTTAACCATCCAGAAGACAATCCTTTCTAAAAGAAAGAATAATAGTGTTTTAATACGGCATCTTAGTTCTCAAAAATTAATGTATAAAAATCCAGAATGGCCAATTACCAAAATTTACAGCAGCAGTATTAAGTTTTCCTCTGCCTCTAATTCCAACAGGGCTTCTCTCCACATGGTAACTGGTGATGTTTCAGTTTAACATTTTGTGTCTTGGTTATTATGGTTTTTAGGTATTAATCATGATTTTTTATGTTTTTTATTTAATTGTGATTTTTTTAAATACTGCATTCAGAGCTTATTTGTTTTGATGGCTGACTTTTCTTAAAGAAACAAAACAATAAAAACTACAGAATTTCGAAACAAGATGATAGGAAATTAACAATGGTTATTATACTGCATATTGGTATTGTCAAAGTGATGGCTTAGGTTACCAGGTACAGGCATGCACAAGTGATCAAACACTAGAAACACTAACTATTCATTTCAATGAACTAATAGAAATTAGTACCGTTATCTTGGCTATCCTGTGTACATGTACACATCTTTTCCCCCTTCCTTCTCTTCTCCTTTCCTCCATCCCAGTTGTTCTTTCCTTTTGAGCAGTTTCTTGCCCTTTCTTTACATCTACTGTGCCTGTCAGAGCTTATGTACTCCATCAGTTTCTTGCACTAGGGAGGCAAGGCCATGTTTACACACGCAGGTCTGATCTATTTCACATATGAGTATGGTCTCCAGTTGTATCCATTTACCTACACAAGTCTTGAGTTTATCTTTCTTTATAGCTGAGTAGTACGCTATTGTATTAAAACATCACATTGTTTTATCCATTCTTCAGTTGACGGGCACTTGGGATGTTTCCAAGATTTAGCTATCACAAATTGTCCTGCTGTAAACATGGGTGCATGTATATCGCTGCGGTCTGAAGTTTTCATGTCTTCAGGGAAAGTTCACAGACAGAGAAGAGCTGGATGAAATGGCACATCTAATCCTAGGCTTTTGAGGAGTCTCCACATGATTTCCAGAGTGTTTGTACCAGGCTGCACCCCTACCCATAGCAGAGAAGGGTGCCTTTGTCTCCACAGCCCTGCCAGCCTTGTTACTGGATGACTTCTTGATGACAGCCGCTCTTTCCGGGGTGAGATGAAATCTCAGCATTGTCTTAATGCACATTTCTCAAATGACCAATAATGTTGAACACTTTTTCAGATACTCATTTGCAGTTTGTATTTCTTCATCTTAGAAGTGTTTACTCATCTTGAATGCCCATTTTTGGATTATATCCTTGAATGTTGGGTGCCTGATTTTTTTAATGCTTTATGTTTTCTAGATAAAAGTCCTTTGTCTGAGGGACAGTTGTCTAAATTTTTTCCCCAATTTGTGGGTTTTCTTTTCACTCTGTTGGTGACTTGTTATGATCTTAAAAAGCTTTTTAATAAGGGGAGATCCCTGCTGTTGATTCTTTGTAGTGTTTCCCATGCAGTTTGGTTTTTGTTCTTAATCTCTCTGCCTACCCTTATCTCTTCATGATATCTACCTACTTTCTTTCCCAGTAGATTTAGTGTTTCTGTTTTAATATTTAACTGTTTGATCCATTTTGACTTTAGTTTATTGCATGTTGATAGACATGGGTCTAGTTTTAGTCTTTGGCATGTAGAAATCTATTTATTAAAAAGGTTATTTATTATTTTCAAGCACCATTTGTTAGAAAGGCTATCTTTCTTCCAGTGCACATGTCTGGATCCTTTCTCGAAGCTAAGGTGACCTAATGTGTTTGTGATTGTGTCTGCACCTTCTAATCTGTCCCTTTGATCCTCAGGTTTGTTTTCTTGCCAGTACCATGTTGATTGTATCACAGTAGCTTTGCAGTATAATTTTAAGCCAGGGATTGTGATGCTTCCTGCCTTGCCTTTGTTGGCCAAGATTGCTTTTGCTATTCTAGGAATGACTGACGTTGGCACCTCCTTTTAGATAGTGTAAAAATCAAGCATCTTTCTGGCCTCCACAGTTCCACCCCTGATCACTAACTCACCAGCTACTGCCCATCCTCAACAGCTGTAGCATGCATTGACCAGGTAATTCTGCATCATAGCAGTAAGTTTTAAGTTCCAGCAACCATGTGCTGCAGATCTGTTATTAACAGAAGGGAAAGAGGTGAAATGACTGGCTCAAGGTGTGGAGGAAAAGTGAAAATAGTGCAGAACTCATCACGTGTATCATGTTAATAACAAGGAAAAAGAAGAGGTGGAGGAAGCAAGACGCAATACATGCTTCAAGAGCCAGACACACAGGTGAGCCAGGGTTGCAGGAACCTGGGCCTCATGGGAGCCAATCCCCATTCCCCAAGGGGTCGGTCACACAGAGCCAGCTGTGCACACTGGACCTCTCTATGGTGACACTCACAGGGCTGAGAGTAACCAACATGAAAGTGAGTGTCCAAAGACCTGACTACTTAAGATTTCTCAAAGAGCCCAACAAATATTTCACACCCCCAAGACAAATTATGTCCTCTTTCATAAAACCCAAGTGGACACATCTTGATTCCTCTGCCAGAAAAGCAGTTGCACTGCAATCACTGGAAATGTAACATCTGAGTAGAAATTAATGCTGTTGATGAAATGAACAGTCTAAAGCATTGAAGGATGCTGGGCTGAAATGACAGTGGTATTTGCATCCTTTTGAACATTTACCTAGATTTGCATAATGGAGATGTCAATTGTATTGCAAGAGAAAAACCAGCTTACCTGGGCTCCCATTAACTGCCAGCTGGCAACAGATCCCTTAAGGGGCGGGAACACCACCATGCCTTGCCCTTTTGAAAGAGAAAAATGTGAAGCTTCTGCATGCACCAAGTGAGTCTTTAGGGAAACAGGAGTGAACAACATTGTGGGATTTTGCTTGGTCCCAGTTTGCAAACCCAAGGAGAGGAGACAATTCCTGCTGGAGGCAAGAACTAGGAAGAGCACGCTGTCTGCATGAATGTGCAGTGACTCAGTTATACGCTGGACGTGAACAGTGTGTATCACAACCTTGGGCCCTTTCAGACTCTACCACTAGAAATCATAACATTGACCTTGGGACCCAATTGCATTCATCTCCTTTTCTCTGGTATCTGCTAACAACCGCTGTCTGAGCTCCTACAGAATAGTGTTCAGCAACCGTAGATGCACATTAGAACCCCTGGGACACCAGGAACCCCAGGACGCTTTCTAAAAATGTAGATATCCAGGCCACGCTCCTAGATACTGATATCTTTTTCTACTCTTGGGGTGATTCTAGCACATAGGCAGGGTTGAGAACCATCCTATTTTCTTACTCGAGGCTGCTTTAATATAGTAAATGCTTTTAGATAGGATCCAATTTCATAAAATGCAGTGTGATGTAAATTTGAGTTTCACTAATTCTGGGACCATTGAGGGATCCATTTACCCCAATGTGGAGTCAAGGAGAGGGATAATCAGTCTAACTGCACACTGTATAAACTGTTTGCCCCAGGAGAGCAGTGTCACCCCCTTGGTGTCTCAAACTCTTCACCCATCAAATGAGGATAGTGACTCATTCACAATAAGGGCATGAGAAGGATGCATGACACTGTCTATAATAGAGATACGGTACAAGTGACAGATTCCCTTCTAAGTAGCATGGCAAGGCTTCCTCTCTATGGACTCCACTTTGACACTGGTGCATAGTTTGATGTATTTTAAACAAGTGGCCACACTTCTATCAACAACACCCAGGTCATGAAATAAGATTTTCAGTCTCATAGCCCCTTCCCAGAACTATCTTTTCTTCTTAGAGAAAAAGCTGGCATTTTCTTGCCATCAAACATCTCTGAGACTTCCTGGGAATGAAGATGCACTCTGGGCCCTCTACCATGTGTACATTTTTAGTGGTCATGTGTTGCTATAATTTAATCTCTCTCTTTCTCTGTCCTGTATTCCATTATGCAAATGTAGCATCATTGTTAATCCAGGACATTTCATCCTATTTTAATTAACATTTGCAAAAACATCCTAACCACAGTAACTTTCCAAACAAGTCGCTCCCCAGCTGCTCTTTCTCAATTACCTGACAGTGTGAGCGAATCCCCAGGCTTCTCATCCCAGAAGAATAAAACTCATCTTCCTTGGCTGTGTTCAATTGTCTTCTCACTGGGCTGCCCATCGCCATGCACCACCCTCATGAAATGCCATTTTTTTCTTCGTGGCCAGGCCTCTTCCCTTAGGGATGATTCTCCTGGGTTTTCCAACCACTCTTAGTGTTCTCTACTTGGAGTGTGTTTACCTCTCTCCACCTGGAGAACACCTATAAGTGCTCAAAATGTGGAGGCTGATTTGTCTCCAATGAGAAGCCTTCCTCCACTCTGCCTTTGGTGATCCCTCCTTCCTTCTACCTACGCATCTAGGATATCAAGCAGACCTCACTCTGGACACTGGAAGAACAAGTTTACTTCCCTCTAGAGGTGTGCATCAGTCAAAGCAGCACGCTGCCGAGTGGGGCACATTCATCTCTGTGCCCCCGCTTTGCACCTATGACATCAGTTGGCTCCCCTCAGTCACTGAGTGTAGAGGTATGATACATCAACTTAATTAATCAGAAAAAATTCAGACATTGCTTCCCTTCCTTGGAAAACAGCTTTGGTTGAAGGTCACATGGTGAGCATCTTGAGAATTATAATTATTCATCTCCAGGAAAAATTACCATTTCTCTCAACTAACTCTTTAACTTCTTGTGCCCCTTTTCCTACCGTGTCCTACTCCCAGCCTGAAGACACCCCTGGTTTGACAGCTCAGCTGCATCCTGGGCCCTTCCTGTCCCCTTCCTAAAAGGGCAGCAATAGATGGGTGCATTCACCCTTAGGCATACTTGGTTGGGAGCAAGATATTAGAAATTATCAAAACAGCACTTAAATTTTTATATACTGTTTTCTTAACCCAATGGAAAGACAAGCCAAAGTAAAACTTACGTAGATTTATTTCCAAAGGGGCAAAGAAAGTCTTGCAGGTAGCCCTCACAGCTATTTAATGAAACTAAAAATAAAACTAGCCCTGACTACTAATAACTCAAACCAGAGAAGATTACAAGGGAAGGTGAATAATTCAACGTGGCTCACTTTGACCTGAATTTATGCCAACTGGGACTTTGCCGGAGTATTCAGAAAAATGCTCTCAGCTGCCCCTTAATTCATCTAATGCAGCTAGTCCCTTGTATATTCACAAATGTCTTCTATAATAATTTTCCATACAGCTAACATCACCTCAGCCAGGCCAGCGTTCACCAAATTGTTCTTAGACCAATTCATTCTATCTCTTTTTTCAATTAATTTTATTGAGAAAGAAATAGCAATGAGACAGTTTTAAAACAGGTGAGTAGGACAGATACAGTAATCAATACATTGAATATTGTTGTCTTCATAGTAGTCATTCAGAATACAAGATGAAGACATGATATCTTGTCTAAACACTATTAGTATAAATCTTTCTTCTCATTGAACTAAGAGAAATCACACCCGTTCACAATGGCTATGGGTGGAGGACCCAGCTGCAGAACTGAGAGTTAGATTAGGGTGGCCTTTTGCTCTCATTTTTCACTGCTGGCTTTTGTCACCACCTTTGCTGATCTTTGTTGATATTTGATTCAGAAAATACTAATTGAAGAAGTGACAGGTGTGACTAGGCATGAGATCAATGTAGCTAGTCTCTTTAAATTCTCACAACTTGGAACCTGTCTTCCTAAGCTTGAACCCAAACATTGGGAAAGCCTGACAGATGTAGCTGTAGTCACAGGGGTCCTTGCTAGTCTCATCCTCAACAGAATGAGGCTCCTAGAAGGGGCCTTATTACCAATCACTTTCTAGGCTGGTTCTTTCTTTCTTTCTTTCTCTTTCTCTTTCTTTCTTTCTTTCTTTCTTTCTTTCTTTTTTCTGTGGAGCTGGGGATTGAACTCAAGTCCTTGCCATTGCCAGGGAAGTGCTTATTCCACTGAGCCATCTCCCCAGCCCCACTAGGCTGGGTTCTCATGTTCTTCTCACATGGACTGGTTCTGAGTCTTTCTGCCCACCCTCCAAAGGTCACCTTTCCTTGTGGGGCTTCTGGAGATGATAGGTTTCTACTGCTTCTTCTGTCCTGCTTGCGCCAGGAGTGCCTGGTCCCTCCCCATCACTTGTTTTAGAGGACAGCTACTGAAGAGAATGGCTTTCAGCCGCAGTGCCAGAGAGTTCAGATCCACCCTTGTTCTGCAACTTCTGTTTCTGCTTGGAGCAAGTCTGCCCAATCAAATGGCAAGAGCTGACTCTGCCTCTGCCCAGCAGGGATCACTCAATATGCTCACCACATTGGCCATTTCCTTTGGATGATAAAAATAATTATGAATATTTGAATTGAGATCACTGGAATGTTCATTACAGAAAACAATGACCAATTAGCGAATGTCTTCTGGGTATATTCAGACAATCAGTGTTATAAGCGCCTGAATAGGTCCGTTAGTTTAGTGTGATTGTACTGATTTTTCCTTATTTATACTTACATGGAATAACATATTAGTGAGAATTAAGTAATTTTATGAGACAAATGAATTTGCTTTCAGATAAAAGTGTTTCACAATTCTTACTGAGTAATTAAATTCTAATGCTTGATATCACAGTTTTTGGTACTGGATAAATGACTGATTTTATGATTAAACATGGCCCTTGGAATGAAGTCACTAACCACATGCTTAGGTCAGTTATATAGCAGCAGTAAACACTGCAGGAGATGTCATCACGGCAATAATTACTGGGCAACACTGTATGGTGTTTCTAAGTGTCCTTTAAAAAATGGCGTATCTGCAATAGAAGTACTTTGAGTATTTGTGACAGGTTTATTCACCACACCTAGCGGACAAAGACCAAATGCTCTAAAACCAAGTCAGACACCAACCTATAGTAAATGATTCTTGCCAGTAAGCCCAGAGCGCTTGCTGTGGTGGCAGCTGTGCTATGCAGACTCGTGACCTTGCCTGTGTTTCTGGGGCTCTGGGGCTCTTGTGGCGATTTGGAGGACACATTGAAGTAGCCTTGTCATTGGAGGAAAGAGGAGTTTGAATTCTCTCTGGTCATGGTCGTTTGTCAGAAGGGTAGCTGTGCTTGGTTTGGTTTGGTTTTAGGTTTTTATGAGACAAGCCCTTGCTGCGTAGCTCAGGCTGGCCCTGCGCTCGCTGCGTGGCCTAGGCTAGCCTTGTTCTCGGGGCAGTTCTGCCTCAGCCTCCCAAGTGCTGGGATCACAGGCACGCACACCAGGCCCAGAGCAGCTCTCTTCTGTACGCAGGTAAGGCCTTGGTGCTTATCTGTGTCGAGGGCCCATGATACCATCTTCACACACTTAGAAGCTTGAGTCTGTGTCTGTGTTTGGCGGTTATATAAATGCTTTGGACACATTTTGCAGTCAGACTCTGTCGAGATGAAAGCCTCAGCTGGGATGCAAATATACTGATTTATAGCGAGAAACATGATTACTAGCTGGAATAGATCCTCATACTTGCCTGTCAACACACTCATTCTGTGCAGGTAACACTGTATGGGAAGCCAAATTTTAGTCATGAACTACACTGTAGAATGTTAAAAACAAAAAGCTTAGATAGTCTTACCAAAGCACTTGTCAACAACTATTTTTCTAGCCTGGACTGCTAATAACTAATAATAATAAGAGCCACCATTTACTGGCAATCATGCTGCGTGCTCAGCACGCATGACCTCGGGCGTCCCTCTGGAATTTTTTACGTAGGTGTTTTCTCACTCTATGAGCAAGACAGACAAAATCACCAACTCACCCATGATCTGTAGCTAAGACAGAGGCAAAGTCCACAAGCTGCCTTTTGTGGATCATCTCTTTTAATTAAGAGAACTGAAGTTGTATCTGGATGAATCTGTCAACCCTTCAGAAAAACTGGTCTCTTGTCAGTGTGTGAAGCCTCTAAGGCAAAAGCTTCCTCAGCCCTCGTGGACAGCCGATCTCATAGCGTGGATTTCTCTGGCCAGGGATCTGCATGTCCGGAGCATTCTCTTCAAAGCAAAGATGCCGTCTACCCTGCATGTGCTCCGCATTTCAAGACATGTTTTTTTCCTCCTGATCTTTGTGCTTCTTTCACCTCAATTTTATTTCCTCCTTTAATCTGCACAACTTCCCTAGGATGTAAGCTACACCTCTACTTTACAGAGCAGAGTGTAGGGTCCTAGTGATGCTCAGTAGCCTATGCTAGGACAGAAGCAGCCAGGAGCTGCAGGATGAGGGCCAAGAATTGGTAGGAATCACAGGAGTTCAAGGAGAAGAAGAAGAATGAGGAAGAGGAGGAGGAGGAGGAGGAAGAGGAGGAGGAGGAGGAGCCAGAGAAGGAATGGGCATAGCTAATGGAGACTGCGCTTGGAAAGGAGAAAGGCTGGGACAGGAGAATGAGGGTGTGGAAGAGTTCTATGCTCTGGTAGGGATGTCACCCTGGGAGCAGAGTGCAGGTTGCAGTGGTGCCAGCGTTGTCATGCATCCTCCTGAGTACCTGTTGCCAGTTCTGAATGAAAATATCACTCCCACACCCCTGGGGGAATGGCCTCCGTCAGCTCAGTGGGACCCTCGGTTTTCAAGACCAGGAAGATGATCTCACTATAACAGTTACACTCACCAATCTTACCGTGATCTCAACCTTCTATAACTGGTGCCAGCTCAGCACTGCGGCAGAGTGCGCTCAGTCCTATCACCTGTTAATAGTCCGCCCTCCTGGAAAGAAAGGATACCTGTGTTTCCTTCATGCTGGAGCCCAGGCTGTGGTGCATTGGAATATATCAAACGCTGAAAACAATTACTAGAGGGAAAATAGGAGACCGTCGGGAAGCTTTCTACATACAGGAATAACGAAATCAGATGTGTGGCTTGGAAGTGGCTCTGCAAAGCCTGGAGTGAAGGCAAAAGGGATGCCAGGAGGACTTTGGGCCTACTTCCACTCTGATAGGACCTAGGGGAGGTAAGGAAGGCACGAGCACAGCCAGAGGAGAAGAGGGAGGTACTGCAAGTCCTGTTCGCGATTGGCTCTGCTCTCCATCTTCTCCCATCCTCCAGTCCGCTCTCCTCTGTTAAACACGTTTGCAAAGCATGCTCCATGCCAAGCGTCTTTCTCAGTGGTCCTTGAAGTCTGATGTCTTTGCCAACACGTTGGAGAGAGTCCTTGTTCCGGAATACACTCCAGGCTGTCAGCCAAAGAAAGCCTGATATACGGCCTCCAGTCAAGGAGACTTCAATGTCAAATAGGGCTTTGGTACGAGCAGTGACTGGCACATCCATACTTAGCACATATTCTGTGGGCATATCAATGAACAGGTGGCCAGAGGAACCGAGTAAATGGGCTGACTGATGAGTGTTGAAGCTAGAGTTCACAGTGCCTGAACTCCCTGCAGACAGCATCAGACCTCTTAGTGCAGGTCCACAGGGTCTCACCACACAGATCGGACTTGGAGTGATCCTCCTGTTCTCAGCCTCCCAAGTGCTGGGATCATAGGTGTGCCACCACACTCAGTCTCAATCGACCTCTCAGTGCACCCCAGGGCAAGGCCTGCATGGCACACCAAGGATTAAGCCCTGGTTCTTGCATCTGCCTAAACAGGCACTTTAATCCCCCAAGCTCTCTGGCCAACCCAAGAGTCAGACTTCTTGAGGAAGCATTTCTCTCTGTTCCAATCTCTATGCATAAAAGATGGATAGCACCAAGGCAGACAGAATCCTGTTTATTCTTACTGCCAAGCCAGCAAGAGTGACAGCTGACAGCTCTGGAAAGCAGTGCTTGGCCATAGAGGCCCAAACCATCGGCATCAACATTTCTGCCTGGGTTCCTGAGTCTTTCTCAGCAGGCTCCATAGCTCATTTTGATGCACTGCAAAATCATAAGAATCATTGATTGAGCATTGAAACCAAACTTCCAAAGCACTCAAGTCCCCAGGAAGTAAATGTCTCTCCTGAAGGCAGCTAACGGAGACTAACTGCAAGGTCTCCGCGGAAAGCTTTCTTTTTTATTTATTTATTTATTTATTTATTTATTT
>NDGN011521451.1:1200-12030 GCA_002564285.1 Tympanoctomys barrerae | reverse complement strand
GCCCCCCTCCAAAATATTCCCCTTCACTTCAGACCTGTTGATCCCATTGCTCTTGCCACTTTCTGCAGCTGTTCCAGAAGTCCTGTCTCATAGGTGTCTTTACAAGGTGGGACAAAATACAGTGAATGTTGCTGCCGAGTTCCACCCCACGGAAATGCAGGCTTATGAAAACATTGTCATGTGTCCTTATCCACCTTAGCCACAGGTCTGGCACAGAATGATTTCTGGTTCTTCCCTAAAGTGAAAACGACCATGAAAGAGAAACACTTTGAATCAGTGGACGTGGAGGGAGTGGTGGTAACAGAACTAGCCATCACAGGTGTCAGCAGGGGTCAATGCCTAGCAAGCTTCACATATGAGATGTACGATGGGTTTCTGGCCCTGCACATTTCAAAGTGTGCTTTGTTGCCACTTCCCACCAGCCTCCAGTATGTGGAGCCATGGACATGCTCTGACACATCACCTCAGGTGAGTCAACCCCACTGGAGGTGAGTGTTTTCCTGGACACCATTCCTTCTCCGTTAACTGTAGCCCACACAGAGGTGACCAAGAGGCGTATTCATGAGATACTACACACATACCCAGCATCCCTTATAAATACATTCTACCTACCCACAGTGTAGGCACCCCCAGGTTGAGTTTCAGGAGGCTGGATCCTAACAACACCTACAGTTATTCCAATACCACCTGGCAAGAGGAAAATTTGACAGAGGGGAAGTCAGGGTGAGAAGAAACAGAAGTCTGCAACAATTGTGGTTGGAATAACGTACTTTCACAAATCTTACAAAAACATACAACCGTGTGCCCGGATGGCCACTCCTCCACCCTGTCCCAACCCCCCACCCTCCAGGCCTTGGAAGGAGCAAGTGAGGGCCCAGCACAGCTCTGCAAAAGGCACAGTCCTCGGAGATTAAAGAGACCAAGAGCAGGGTAATTACTAAGGCGGAGACCTCAGAACTGCAGCCTCTGGCACAATGATCCTAACAAGTTAAATTAGCCCCAGATAAACCTGTACCTAATAAAACTGGGTTGCCTGTGCCCAGGGCTCTCCTAGGAAGGAGGACTTCAAAGTCCAAGGCTAGGTCATCAGAGGTGTTTCTGCCCCTCTCTGGGCCCCAGGCCTGTGCACAACTACAGGCTAAGGCAGGGCCAGCCCGTCACACCTCTGACAGCCTGGTCCCTCACCTAGGATTCGTGTGCAGAAGCAGCTTTGCCCACCCCAACGCCCTTCATTCCTACCACCTCATCTGAAAGAGCAAGACACAGAACAGGGTCCCACACAGGCCTGAACAGGACCAGACCCCCCTGTGGGGAGCGGTGGGACCGGCAAGAAATGTACAGCCTGGGAACCACAGAGAGAAGCCAACACTGCGTTTTACACTCTCACCCAGCCTGGGGTGCAAGGTTCTGCAGACTTGGCGCACTGGCTCTCCTTCCACTAAGCACAGCCCTTATGCTATGGGGTACTTGTGGTTTGCCTCCCCGGCGTTCTCATGCCTGAGCCTCAGTTCCCAATATAAAGCAATTGAAAGACCTTAAGAGGAAGGGCCTAATGAGAGGGAATTAGCTCAGGAGACCCCGGACTCAGAGGGGATCAAGGCCCACCTCCAAGGAATGGGCTAGGTCTCACAGGACCAGGTGAGCTGTTCCATGTGCACCACTTCCCAACCTGTCATATGGTCCTGCTGCTGGATGCCATCACTCCGCTGGGGCGGTCAAAGGCCCTCCCCAGAGGCCGCACACATTGGGCTTGCCTGTTCCTGGACTTGCAGCCTCCAACACTATGAGCTGATTACTTACCCTTCCTCGGGTATTTTAGGATAACAGCACAACATGGACTAAGGCGTATTCGACCCAAGAAACACAAATTGGACCACACAGTGGGGAAATGCATTCAGGTAGTATCAAAGGACTCTGTAGTTCAGGGCAATTGTAGACTAAGGCTGGATCGTGCCAACCCCCTCAGGCTTGCTAGAAGGCAGGAGTGAGGCCACCCTGCCCTCAGCTACCACCCCACAATGCAGGGGCAACTGTGCAGAGTGGGGCAGAGAAGGTGTGAGGGCTATGAGCCCACAGAGCCTGAGTCCTGGACCTGCTCCCAAGTCCTGGCCCCCAAAGATCTTCCTTCCCACCCGGCTCCTCTGTTCCAGGGCAGCAGAAACCTCACATTTGCAAGAACCTTGATCAACCGTTAAGGCCATCTAGGTAATGCCAAGTGAGAGTCAAACTTCTGGGTTCAAAGAGCTGGGAGGAAGCAAGGGAGAGAGAGGCCATGAGTCCTCTGGGTGGGAAGGGCAAGGGGCTCACCCTTCAAGTAACCAGAGCCGTGAGCAGGCAGACCTGCCCCAGCTAGCTGCGATCTGGCCAGTGCTTTGAGGCACTTCCGTTCAGGAAAACCCTGTTCTTTGTTCCCGAGCAAGAGGGAGAAAGAAAACAGGAAACACATGTTCTTCAGGGACAGCTGAGCACTCAGCCCCGAGAAGCCTCAGTGAGGACCTGCTCCCAGCATGGTCATTTCCAGCCCACCTGGGACTCAGGCTCCAAGGGCCATGGGCACGTGCGGTAATCATAAAGACCAGAGCCGTGATGGGGGCACATCTGCGTCCTTACAAACTCCTAGGCAACCTTGGGCAAGGAGTGCAGCCCTCCTGGGCCTCTGGTTCTTCCCCTAGGAAATGGAAGCAACTGTCCCTGCCTCCTCTCTACCTTTTTTCTGACATTAACTTGGAGCCACCAGATACTGTGCACATGGAAACACTATTGAGAATCCAAGAGATACTCTTCACTCCCAACCCCGCAAGCTCAGAGTCCAGGAAGCCTGCTCTGATTGCCCCAAAGGGAAGGAGCCACTCACCCATGACACCCCCTCTGCCACTCACGGCTTACTCCTTTGTGTGGGGCCTGACTCACTCTCTGCTTTAGGCAGAAGCCTCTGATGTCTGGGCATCTTGTCACAAGGTCAGGAGGCCATTGGGGTCCCCTGTTTCCCCAGCTGCCAGCAGGTATGTAAGGAGGCCAGGGTGGAGGGCCTCTCATGTTCCCAGGTGCCCTCGACTCCTCCCCCATGTCTCCCCCAAGATCAAGCCCTGACTGGTGGGGCTGTGGAATGTGAACAGCTCTGTAACTGGGGCCTTCAAGGAAAGGGCCCCAGAGGGCCCCCCAGAAGGACCTCTGTGACCCCCCCGGAGCTGCCTTTGGCCCGGGCAAGAGGAGCACCAGGAAGCCTTGGTTGATGCTGCCTTTATCTTCTCTGCCCCTCAGGCACAGAGCTGGATCAGCACTGTCCCCATGGCCAGTGCCCAGCTGTGGCCTGAGGGGCTCAGAGCGGCAGGAGACCTTTGGGAGGCCCCTATGTGCTAAGACCATGGGCTGTGTACCACCTCTTTGGGGGCTGGGTTACTAGGGATTAAACCCTGGATCTCCACACTGAGCTACACCCCAGCTCTTTTTTGCACTTTATTTTGAGACAAGATCTTTCAGTCATTAATTTGCCTGGGCTGGGCTTGGCTTGTGATCCTCCTGCCTCAGCCTCCCAGCATGTGCCACCACGCCCTACCTGCACCATCTCGCAGCAAGTCTGCCTGCATCGTCAGTATTCTCTTGATAGTGACCACATTTCCACAGTGCCCGTGTGAAAGTCCCCTCAGAGCCTGGCCTGGACACGGTGGCCAGCAAAAGAAAAGATGGGGGAAAGGAGGCCAGGCTGCCGGACCTGCTGGCCCCGCTGGGGCAGCTCCCCATCCTGCTAGACCACTCTTATGTCTTGATGGAGCCGTGAGCCTAGTCCTCGGGCTAAAAGGTGACATCAGCAATCGACATCGCATTCTAAGCAAGGTGGCTAGAAGAGGCCATGTCCCCTCCACGGCCCTCCTTCTCTGTTGGATGCAGAGGACCCGGATGGGGCCTTCTGGTGCAGGGAACCTGCTGGATCCCTAAATCACTACATGGACACCCTCCTGCAAGCCAGGGGTACCCACATAGGACTGCTCCAGGAGGATCAGCTTTAGGTGTTTAGCCAGTCAAATGTGGAGATGTGCTTGTCCCCGCAATGGGCATTACCGCAGCCCAACCTCCAGCTCTGCTGACCTAGCTCTGATCTAGGCCTCAGAGTGTGGCCAGGCCCCTCCTCAGCTACCATCCTCAAGCACAGTGTCCCCGCCCTGCCCCCAGCCTTGCCTGTGCTGCCCATCACATATGGGCACCCAGACAGAACAGCTTTCTGCACTCCAGCTGTCAGCATCCCGTCCTGGCTGCCAAGGCCCTTTCCACTCTGCCTCAGACCTCCCAGGATCTTGGTACCCACTCTGACCTTTCCAGGTAGCCTCAGCCCTGTCTTTTCCTTCCCTAGAGGCCAGAGCAGGCCCTGGGCTGCCTGCACCATGCTGAGGGCTTTCTTGCCTCGGCCTGCTGAGGCAGGTACCGAGTCACCATCCTGACTCCCACATAGGACTGCTCCAGGAGGATCAGCTTTAGGTGTGGTTTCCATTTTACAGATGAGAAAACCAAGGTGCGAAGGAGGTGGGATCCTTACTCGGGTGCATAACTCACACTAGTAGGCCCAGGCCTAGAATCCATGTCATGTAGGCTCCAGGGCCTGCATGTGAAGTCACTGTGTCACATGCCTCAAATCCAAAGATGTGTGTCCAGTGCACACTGAATGAAGGATAAAATGAAGCCGATTACCAGTGGTGAGGCAAAGTGCCCTGGGCTGGTAGCAGAGGTGACCCTGGACCTAGAGAGGGTAGAGTTTGGGGTCAAGTCACATGGCCTTGCTTAGCCTGGTTTACCTTTTAAGGCCTTTCAGGAATGTGTGTGTATATGTGCATGTACTCAGGAAATCTATGCAAGCCCCACACAGAAATGCAGAGAGGTTTTAAGGCAGAAGTATTCAATAGAAATCAAGCGTAACCCACAAGTGCAAGCCATCTTTATGTACTTATTTGTTTACTTACTGCAGTACTAGAGATTGAATCCAGGACCTTCCATGGAGCTATATCCCTAGTCTTTTCCATCTATTTTTAGACAGGATATCCCCAAATCCTTAAGTTGTCAAGTCTGGGCTTAGCCGCCCAGGGCTTTGAAATTGCATGTGTGAGCCACCACACCTAGCTTATCATTTAAGTTTTTCTAGCAGCTGCACTTCAAAAGGGAGAATGAAACATGCAAAACTAACACTAATATGTAATATCTTTTCTGTAATTCATTGTATAAGAAATGTCATTTTGAGATTTCTTTTTTTAAAACCCCAACAATAAGATGACATATGTTGGTACTGTCTATAAAACCTGGTGTGTACTATATGGGAACAATACATCTCAATTTATTTATTTATTTATTTTTAATTTATGTGTTTTGTACAGGGTCTCACTATGCAGCTTGGGCTCATAGTGGTCCTCCTGTCTCAGCCTCCCCAGCACTGGGATTGCAGGCATTCACCACCATGCTCAGGTTTGGTTTTGGCTCACAGGTCTAGGGCAGGGCTGGCACAGCATGTGGTGCCTGGAATCAAAACTGGGTCCTTGCACTTGCCAGGCGGGCACTTAGACTGCCAAGCTATCTCCCTGGCCCCTACATATCCATTTAGATGCACCATGATTCAAGGGCTTAAGAGCTGTGAATTGGGTGGAATGTGTTGTAATCCCAGCCCTCAGGAGGCTGAGACAAGAGCATCACAGGTTCAAGGCTTGCCTAAGTCCCTTAAGGAGACCCAGGCTCAAGGTAAAATTTTAAGAAAAGGCCAGCTTGCAGCTCAGTGGCAGAGCCCTTGCCCGCCATGTGTAAGGTTCTGTGTTTGATTCCCCATAACCACCAAACCAAACAAAAAGAGCCATAAATGGCTGCTAGCCACCCCCAGCTCTGGTCTGGGCACAGGAGGTGGGGCGGACTGTGGGGTGAGGATTCCACCCAAGAAGTCGCATACCTAGGATTCGCTCTGCAGAGACCGCGTCTCTAGGTAGCACTAAGAGTCAGGGAAAGCGGCAGTGGCTTCCATCTGCGGCGACTTCAACATTGGCTTGTGCTGGTACTCAGCTATTCACTGAAGGTCTCGGAGGAAGCTTGGAAAGTGCTCAAGGGGCACCGAGGGGCCCCGCAGTTGAGGCTGCCGCTGCTGTCCCCCATCACCCCAAGCCTACAGGTTACAGGCAAGCACAGATTCAACCCAGAAGGTTCTCACCCATGGGGCCTGACCAGGAAGGACCTGGGGGGTGCTCAGCAAAGAGCAGGCCGGGAAATTGTTGCCAGATGTGTAGTGGGAGCCCGGGCCAAGTCCTGCCCTGCACTGTCTCAAATATCATCTAAGAGAGACGCTTCAGAAACACGAGCTTGGCCCACAGGAGGCAAGAGACACCTTCCTGTGTGTGACCTGTACGGTCCCACAGGGCCCCTCACTTAGGCTGTGCACCCCAATGTTGCTATCTTAAAATCCTTAGGACTGGGCTGGCAAGAGAGCTCAGCAGACTGAAGCACCTACTTAGGCAAGCACAGGGACCATGGTTAGATCCCCGGCACCACATGCCGTGCCAGCCCTATCCCTAAGGCAGGCTGAGCCAGCTAGAGTCCGTGCGTGGTGGTGCACACGTGTAATCCCAGTACTGGGGAGGCCGAGCTTCACCATGAGTCTGAGGTTCGTAGTGAGACCCTATACCAACCAAATACATTAAAAAAAAAAAAATCCTTAGGGCTGTGTAAACTCCAGGCCTGATTCCCAGTTGGCCCAGGGACCCACAAACTGTGCTCTGGAGAGGTCAGTGCTGCAGGTAGCAAGAAGCCGATCCTGCCCGCGCCCCTGAGCAAGGGCTGCCCTTTTTTTTTTTTTTTTTTTTCCTTTTTTGGTCATACTGGGGATCTAACCCTAGAGCTCGAGCTTGCCAGGCAGGTGTTTATGCGCTGAGCTGTATCCCTGTCCCCAGGACTGGCCTTCTAAGGCTGGCCCTACAGGGACCAGAGCAGCCCTCTGACCTCTTCAGCCCAGCGAGGAGAGGCTGTCTGGAGATGCAGGCCTTGGGGAGTAGCAGCAGGATGTGTGTGTTTTCCAAAGTTCTCTTCCCATCTATTTTCATTGAAAGAAAATGGACGGCGACCGTTTCCTACCAAAGGTTACATCTTTACATCTCTGTAAACTGTGGGCCCAGGTAATGGAGGGACAGGGCAGCAGCCTGAACTGTGGGGCTCCTTGGCGCTCCTTGAGCGGTTTCCAAGCCTCCTCCAAGGCCGTTGGTGAATGACCGAGTACAAACACATGCGTCCGTCGCTGATGTTTTTTGACCGATCAAGGAGTATGCTTTTTTAAAGCTAGCTTCCAGCCCTTCCTGAGGCAGAGATTGCCTCCCCCGGCTCACGGAGAGCCCTAGTGTTTCCTGGGAGTATCCAGTGGCCCCTCACCCCTTTCCTGAAAGCTGGGCAGGAAGGGGTAAGGAGTCCTGCTGGTGGCTGTGCCCTGACCTGCCCCAAGCCAGCCAGTCAGGACAGGAGCCTCTGATGGCAGAAATCCACAGAAACACAGCCCCTGCCCAGCCCGTCACAAGCGAGACTTCACCTCCTGCCCGGCCTTAGGCTCCTCCAGGCTTCCCCGAAGCCCAGCGCCTACCCCTAGCCCCACCCTTCTGATCCTGACTGCCGGGACCAGGAATGAAAGAGCACAAGATGTGACTGAAACATATGGTGAATTCTTAAATTTTTATGAACTTCATTACAGTAGAAGACACATTGCCGTTCATTCCTCTCCTGACGCTCCCAACAACACACTTCTCTTCTTGCTACTCCGTGAAGCAGTTCTGGAAGTCCTCGAGTTGCGGCTTGGGTCTAGATGTCCCCCCAAAGCCTCATGCAGTAGCAGGTGGGGCTTTCTCAGAGGTGCCTGGGTCTGAGTGCGTGATGCTGGGATCCCTCCACGCTGCAATGCCAGGCTCAGGGTCGCTAGGATTAAGGGCGTGAGCCCTACCTGCCCTAAGTGACCCAAGTAAGGTAAGGGACAGGAAGAGCGCAGTCGACCCTTGTTCCTTTGCTGCCTCCTGCCCACCGCGAACTGTTTCTCCTCCCTGGTGCCTTGGAGCCATCTGATCACAGACTGAAACCTCTACAAACTGAGCTACACAGAGCTTTCCGCCCTGCACTTGTGGGTGTTGGGTATTTTGTCTCAGCAATGAGAAATGGAACTAAGACACCTCTTCTGGGAGGGTCTTTAGCTGCACTGTCGTGGCTGCCTCCACTTCCTGACTAAGCTCAATACGTCTACCTTTCAAAGTCATTTTGACTAGGGAAAACAGCAGGACATCCCAAGGTACCCAATTATATCAATGGGTGATCTAATTTGTACTCTTCTGTGTCCAGTGGGGAAGGTGAATGTGAGGATGCACCGTCATGTTTCGCGCACCTGCCTTTCCATGTCCAGGGCTGGCCCTTGCCTGCAGCATTTTCTGCATATTTTGGTCACAGCTCATAGGCATACAGGTACCCTGTGCTCACAGGAGGGCCCCTGAGCAGCAGGACACAGGGAAACCTGGAAGAGCACCCAGAACTCTCCCAGTCCTGCCCACTCTGCCTGGCCCTGGGGGCACTGTCCCTAGACCCCGCACACAACCCCTGCAATCCAGTGGCTCCTGCCTCTCCCCTCTTTGATTGGACTACTCTCATCAGTCCACAAACTGCCCTAATTCCTCCCACCCTCAAAAATAATAATGATAGAACTGAGAAAAGAAAAATGCTCTTAGCCACTCCTCCCTCTTCCCTTTTAACGCACCTTTTGCCATCTCCAGTTTCCTATCGTTTGCCATCTCTAATTTTTTATTATTTATTTATTTATTTATTTCTGGTGGGGGAGGGTCTACAGGGTGTTCAGGGTCTCACTACTAGATCAGACTTGAAGCGATTCTCCTGTTTACAGCCTCCCAAGAGCTGGGATTACAGGTGTGCACCACCATGCCCAGTCTCAATTGCCATCTCAGTACGCCCCTGGGGGTGGGGCTGGCATGGCAGGCCAGGGATCGAACCTCAGCCCCTGCACCTGCTTGCAGATGCTTTAATCTGCTGATCTATTTGGCTGGCCCTCATCTCTAATTTTTTATTTTTTATTTTTTCTAACATATTTTATCTCTCATTTTTTTAAATGCAAAAAGCTTACTGTGTCACAAAGTGGTGTGGCAATGCATGCCTGGGATCCCAGCAGGTGGAAGGCTGAGACCACCAGCCCCTCCTTGGGTCTCCAGCGCCTTCCAGACCCTGTGGGTTTTGGACCTACATCCTCTGTAAGCACACAGGCCTACATGTACATATATGTGAATATCATTCACACATGCACACAGATCTGCCATGTTTTCTCTTGTGCCTGTTTCTCTGGAGATTAACATAACTCTCTTCACGAAACTAAGAAAATTTGTTTTCTATTCTTGGTTATTAAGAGCTTTTTCACCTGAATGTAGAGGAGCACACCTGTAGTGACAGCACTCTGAGAGGCTGAAGCAGGAGGTTCACAAGTTGAAGACCAGTCTGGGAAACTTAGAGAGACAGTATTCAAAATTAAAAATAAAAGTGGCTGGTACTGTAACCTAATGCAAAGGCCCTGGGTTCAATCCCCAGCACTGCCCCACCAAAAAGAGGTGTTTTTTGTTTTTTTTTTTTAATTAGTATAAGTAAAATTTTACCAAATATTATTTCTACACCAATTAAAATAGTTTTATAAGGTTTTTTTTCTTTCATTCTGTAAGCATAATGAATTCAATTCATTGGCTTTCAAGTACTAAAATTCTTTAACAAGCCCAATTTGAACATGATTTAATATCTTTTTTGTATATCTCTGGATTTTGTTAAGAAATTTTGTACCCTTACTGATGAGAGAAATTGGTGTCTAATTTCTCTTCCTTGTAATAACGTCCTTGTCAGATATCAAGTTGTGTGTCAACTTGATGCACATGTTGAAAATGTTTCCTTTTTCCCTAATCTCCGGAAAGCACCAGGTAAATAATACTATTATTTCTCCCCTCAAAATTTAATACTTTTTAAGGGCCAGCCAAATAGCTCAGCGGAGTCACGTGCCTGCAAGCAGGTGCAGGGACCGGGGACTCGAGAGCTCATTTTCTTTAACACTTGTAAATATTCGTATTGCCAAGCACGGGGCGACCCATCCCAGCACTCAGGAGGCTGAGGCAGAAGGATCACAGCATGTGCAAGGTCAGCCTGGGCTCCACAGTAAGTTCAAGGCCAGCCTGACCCACATAGTAAAGCCCTGTCTCAAAGAGACAAAAATAAACAAACAAAAAAGAGTTGTAAATATTTAGATTTTGTACTTGCAGCTGCCTTGTGTTTTCTTCAATGAATTTTCCCCTTTCGTCTAAGTTTTCAAACATTGCTGAAAATTTGTTCAAAATATTCTTTTATTATTTTTTAATGTTTATAGGATCTGTAGCAAAGTTCATTTTCCCCATTATTCATACCAATTTGACATTCTTTCTCTCTTGTTTTGTTTATTCCTAATTTCACCAGAACTTGTTAATCTTTCTGTTCTTCTCATAGAACCATCTTTGTGAAGCTTTTCAGCTTTGTTCCCTGTTTAGGCTCCCATAGCATTATTTCTACCACCCTACTATTTAGGAATTTAGTTTGTTTGAGAAATTTCAGCAGATGTAGTGGCTCACACCTGTAGTCCCCACACTCAAAAAACTAAAGCAGGAAGATCGCCAAGAACTTGAGGCTGGCCTTGGCTACACAGTGAGTTCAAACCTGGTCTCCAAACAAAAAAGCAAAACCAAAAACAAAACAAAAAGTAGATACTCCAATTTTCTTTCTTTCTTTCTTTCTTTCTTTCTTTCTTTCTTTCTTTCTTTCTTTCTTTCT
>NDGN011521442.1:14442-25802 GCA_002564285.1 Tympanoctomys barrerae | reverse complement strand
AATAGTGTTTGTGGACAGGATATCATGTCTACATCTTGTATAATGAATAACCACTAAGACAACCATATGCAACATATTAATTATTGAAACTGTGCTAGTAATCAGTTTTGAAACTGTGTCATTGGTATTTGTTTCTCAATAAAATTATTTAAAAAATAAAATTCTATCAAAGAAAAAAATTAAAAAGCAAAAGAAAAAAGAATTATTAACACACTCTTACACTAGGGGGTGCAGTCCCAGTGGAGAAGGTGGAGGGACTGAAGATATCAAGTAATGGATAAGGAAGGTTCTAAGGGGGTAAGAGATGAAGACAAGGGTAAAAGTGTTCTACAATTGGAAATGGAAAAGGAAAAGCTTTACTTCTGTAGTGGAGCGGAGAGTATAAGTCATATGCTATACAATTGAAAAGGTGCTGATGGAAACTGGATCAAAGTATGCGGTTTCTGAAAGGGAGGCCAGACGCAGGAAGATAGCTCAGCAGACTAAGCGCCTTCCTGGCAAACATAAGGACCCAAGTACAATCCCTGGTACTGTATGCTGTGCTGGCCCCTAAACTGGGAATGGTGGTACATGGCTATAATCTCAGTGCTGGGGAGGCTGAGTCAGGAGGATCACTACTAGCCTGAACTGTATAGTGAGACCCTGTAACAAATAAATACATAAATAAATAAATAACGTTTTTAAAGTTCAAAGGGAGGCTGGATCATTCATACAGAGTTAACCAGATGGAAGAATACAGGGGTTAGCAAGATGAAGCAAAGAAAAAACTTTTGAAATGAGTGAACTGTAGATGGTATGGAGTTAAATAGAGGGCAGTAACTAATTTTCAAGCTATAATATGGTGATTTATCTATATATCTAGGAATTGGACCATTCTATTTTTAATTAGATGTTTTAAGAGATATTATTTTTCATAAGTTGAGGTACATATAAATTTTATTATTAAAAGAAAAGAAATTAGTTAAATATGCTACATTGTTATCTAACTTTTGCTCACAGGAGTTTCTTGTTAAATTGGCTTTTAAATTTTTACATATTAAATAGCCAGCTCTTCATATTTTGGAAAATAAATTGGGTAAGGTTAAAGTTAAATTATTTTGTCTAAAACTGGAAGTTCAGTGCTGAGGTTTTACTTTCTATGATATTTTTTTCCTGCATCTCTGACTGGCATGCGCTATAAGGAGGCATAGCTTTGGTGTATCCATGGCACCCTTTCTAGCTCAGCATTTACTAGACACAAAAGACCTTACTCTTGGTTTCACGTGTTGATAACCTGCTTTTTAGATCTGTGCAAACTCATTGCCTCTATCACGGTTCCTTGTTTCCTTATAATGTAATAACAAGTAAAAGCATATTCTTTGCTCTTTCCTCCTTCACCCAGAGCTTCTATTGGCCTCTCTCACTGGATATTTTTCCTTCTCTGGAAATTGTAGATACTCTATTGTATTTTTTCAGTGAACACCAAGAAGGAAAGTTACTATGAAAATTGCGAAGCTTTCCATAAATTTCCCTCATTCTTCCTGCTCAGGAACACAGTGCCTGCCATTCAGATAGAGGTGAAATTAAAAATACCCCATACTGTACATTACAGTAGTACACGTTCATCTTTCTGTGTTTTTCATACATACATTTGTATTCCACAATATTTTTCAGAATCCTCAGTCAGCAGCAGTTCTCCAGTGTCTGGTCCCAGTTCACCGAACAACGGACCAACTGGAAATGTTACTGAAAACGAGTCTTCGGTTTTGCCTCCTACTCCTCACACTGAGGTAAGATCTTTATTAGTTTGGTTCTTTTAGAAATTGGCTCCGTAAGTTGCTACCTAAACCAAGAGATATTTGGGAGTTCAAGGTAGCTTAATTTTGTATTTTAAACTTGTAAGAGAAATAAGAACTTATTGACTGTAGATATTAGGTATGTTTTTAGTGTTCGGTTACATGGAATTTAGGAAACATAACCTAATTTATAAATAAGGCAATGAAGGATAGTGTTTGAAAAACATGACGTGCAGTCCTCAAATAAAATATCCGTAGCAATCCTGAGTATGCATTGCTCAACATTTATGCAGGCTAGTAATCCTGCTTGGTTATTGCTTAGTTTGATTTGAGTAAACCTATCAGTAAGTAAGAGCAGCTTCATGAAGACCTCTCAGACGAACACCTAGCAAGGTGGGTTTTGTCCTTTTTGACCTTAAAGGTAATGCAAAAGAATAGAGTACAAAGAGTTTCACTGAGCAAATGTTTATTACTGTGTGTCAGTCATTGTGCCTGGCAGTGGGCCTATAAATAAAATATGAGCTGTAATCCCAAAGAATGGCATATTTAAAAAGTTACTGTAAAGTAACATCATTTCTTATAATCAGTAGTGATAAGATATGAAGAGGAAAGTAAGTGCAGGGTCAGCAGGCTTCTGTTTACTTTCTGCATCAGGCAGAGCAAGGTGACAGTGTCAGCCTAGGGACTCTTACAGAACTCACCGCTTTGAACTCGTCCATTCACTGAGAACCTTACATTTTCTTTCTGTCATTATAATGCCTCCATAACTATGCATCGCTCTAGGAGAAGTTGGTGTGGCACCTCCTTTTACATAGCTCCCAATAGCCCTCTTAATGTACAGAGTTGTAGCACTTTGATGCTGCTTGAGACTCTTCCATTCTCTTGTGCTGTAGCTTGCCTGGTGTGGGATTGTCCACCCTCCACCAGAGCGCTTGTGACTGCAAAGATCTTACTGTTGCCTGACACAACTAAACTGATTTCAAACAGTTGCTTTGAACAACAGAAGTACCTTCCAGGCCTAGGTGTGCACATATAGTAAAGTATTAGACATAAAATTAAAATTATTAGATTATTAGGTCAAAACATAAGTGAACACAGAAACGCAGAGGTATCCCCAGGTAAGCAAAGGACTGAAGCCAGGGAGGTCACTTGCCGTAAGAATGTATGAGTTTTGAGCTTTGGTTTTGAGGACCTCACAGAACTCAGAGGTAGCCGACAAAGCCTGGGGCTGACCAAGGGATGGAATCTAACAAGAGACCCTCCCGGCACTTGTCTGGCATCCCAAAGGCCCCGTTCTCGTGCCATTGGTGCGTCGCTCACCCCAGTCCCCAAGCAGTCTTGACATAGACCATAACAAGGGCATCGCAGTTCCGATCACATAACCTTGTGCTGTTTACTTGGTTTGAAGGAGCCTCAACTTTGTACTCCCCCAAGTACCTGCAAAGGCAAATGAGAATGCACAGGAGACTCATGTACCTTCATTGTAGATTTCAAAAATCTCCCTCAAATGACTTTTCAAGAATCGTAAGTAGAAAAGATAGCTGTTCTTTTTCATGAATGTCTTTCAGCCCCTTGAATAATAATACTTCAAGTCTCTGTATTATCTCTGGGACCTTTGTCAGCATTCAGTTTCTTAATTGGTTTTGCACCCCTCTTTCTCTCTTTTTTTTAATCCTTTCAAAACCATGGTATCAGATGGACTAGATACTTGACAAGTATTTGTGACCAGATATTGGATTATTAAAGTTGGATTATTAAACTATTTGTTCTAAGAATTGTCTTGGGGTTGGTGCAGTTATACCTCTAAATAAGTTCTGAGCAAGCCTTTATTCTCAAAAAAAGAACAATTTTGGTACCAGATATTAGGGGGAAAAAACCAGATTTTTTATTTGCTCTCAGTTCAAATACTGTGCTTCTCAGAAACTGTGTCAGCCGCTCGCTGTCTGGGCTCAGGGTATCTCTGAATGCATTTTACACACTTGGAAAAAGAAAACTACGCGTTGCCCCTGCGTTCATCAGCGTCTATGATTCCTAGAGATGCAGTCAGTACAGAAAGTTTCAGAAGACCACTTGTGTGCGGTTGAACTTTATTAGGTCTAGAAACAGCAATATAATATTTTGGGGGGGAATATAGCATACAAGTACATTTTAAAGTAGTACGATCATGATGAACACAAAATTTAGCATCATGACTATCTTCCAGGGGGAGGAAGATACATATCTCTCTCATATATATATATATATATATATGAGTTCAAAATCATATATATTATATATATGATTGACCAAGAAATACACATTGGTGAGATTGGAAATAATGGATATAGTGAGTTTTTTCTCTTTAATTCAATCTTTTTGGGGCCCATTACATTAAATGAAGTGTTCCAGCCTTGGGGGGTGGGGTGTAAATTAAGTCAGTTTGATTATATTCTTTTAATCAGTTTTATATTTCTAAATCCTTTACAAGTTATCTGCTACAAGTTATCTGCTTAGATGCCCAATCTTTTCAGTTAACTGTTGAACATATCCTATCATTATGGACCTTTCCAACTATACCACCATTAAAAAAGAAAAAGAAAGCAAAACAAAACAGAAGGAAATGTGATTTAATGGAGTTTAAAAGGGTAGAGGTGTTTCTCCAGGTCAGTGACAGGACGTTTGCCTCCAAAGCTGCAAAGGCTAGTTCAAAAGCAAGCAATGACTTGGCGCATAATGAATTAATTGTGTGCCTGAACTATGCTCTCCGAGGCCAGGTGGGCAGACCTTTCTGCACTGATGAGTAGCCTCTCTGTGGCCCAGAACGAAAAATGCAGCCCTGATGACTAACATGTGGTTCTCTGTGGCGTTACATTGACAGAACTCTGTAGTGTAATTCATTCTGGATAGGAGAGAGGAGTAGAATGCCAACCCAGATTGTCAGCAAATTAACATCCTAGCCTTGTATCACAGAATGCTTCCACCTAAGCCAGAGAAGGGCAGATATCTTCGGCCATACTTGATCAACTATCATTTGGTATGATTTTTACAGATGTCTCCTCAGATTAATAATAAAATGTAATTTCACAGCAGCAGAAAATATTTTGCCACCTATTATTTATATCAATATATGCTCAAAACTTGGTTGCATATATTTTTTCCAAAGTAGGCGTACTCTGCAAAATTTGCTGAAACAATAGTTTTTACTGTACAAATAATGTAACACCATATATTTGAATGAACCCTCTATTCTGTGACCAAAAAGTAGAAAAACATCACCTGATTCTTACATAGCTCATGTAAGTGATAGTGGTCTAACCCTTTTGCTACTTAGGAAACCGGAAAGTAAGGCCCCATTAAAGTTATTAAGCCCTCAGTGCGCACAAGCTCTCGTCTATAAATCACATGTCTTATCTAATTCAGTTAAAAGGAACACAGAGGTTGAAGGAGAATGTATTCCTAAGTCAAAACTTAGGCAACAGCCTATGTTGTGGAATGCGTAGATCAGTGTTCCATTCCAGAGGCCGGCCATGAACCTGGCTCCTCGACATCAGCGTTGGTCAATTGGCCACAACTTCCCTGACCTTCTGATTATCAGTCTAATAAAAAGGTAGTGATACCTAGGCCAGTAAATTTATTTTAAGAAGCCAGTGCTTGTAAGATAGGTGATAAACTGTGACGTTTGAAACAAGTTCATCTTTGCTGTTATTATCAGTGCTGACTCCTGGTAGGGAAAACTCATTAGCCTGTTTGTCTTCCAGCCAGCAACTCTCAAGCAAGAGTGAGTCTCCATCTACTCTGACCATTTCTGTTCCATTAGTTCTATTTCTTACATATGCTCCGGCCCAGAACTCAGAATGTTAGAGCTACTTGCTTTACTCATTTGTAAACTTGGTTGGGGAGCAAAAACCTCAAGGGTTTCTATTTCCAACTCCAGTCAGAGATGTCTTTACCTATCTAGTTACTTTATTGTTAATATTTTAGTCCTGTGGGTTCAAATATGTTTCCATGGATATCAACACCATTATTTTAAATTCAGTAGATTTATTTGATAGCTATTTTAACAGTAGCCAAACTGCTGGTTTATTTCTAGTGGAGCATTAGTGGCTGTCTCTACTCTGCTATTTTCTAAAGAATTTTTTCCAGCAGATGTAAATAATTTTTTTAAAAGGATTCTAATAATAAGATTAAGTGTTCTAAAAACATTTGAAATGTCACTTGTTTTGCCCAGTCTCACATGACTCATTTGCCTGTTGTTTCGCAATAGTTGTTGTGACATTTGCTGTGATTGTTATGCCTGATCCTCAGTGGGTGTAGAGCTACGATTGTAGATGACAGCCCATATAACATATTTCTTGCCTCTTTGGAAAAGTGGTTGCTCTGACAAACTAATCATTTACTAGGAACAGTGTGAATCAATAATGTAAAGCAGGCTCCTTAACAAGACATCAATGCAAAGTTGTAAAACAAAAACCCTTCAAATGCAAATGCTGCCAAATGTTTTACTTAGCTAAGGTCTCTCATATATTTCATATTAATATATTCTTGAGTGTCCAGCAAAAAGATTTTTACTGCCTAAACAATTTTCTTTTTAATTGTATAGCGCTTTTACCTTTGTATCAGCTAATTGAAAGAAGAGTGGAAAATACAGTCTGGAACAATACTGTTAAAGCCATAAGCAAACATTGAACGATTGAAGAATTTTCTTTCTTTAACGTAACTTTTCTTTTTAGATAGTTTAAATTTGGAAATTTGAGACCTTTGGAAGTCAAATGGATTGAGTTTTATAAACCTGTCTTCCTATATACCATTCTGATAGACACAGTTGTTACCTGGTAGAGATAGTGAGGGGAACTTCAGTCTTAGACTAAATCATCTGATGTCCAAGAAGGTGGGTGGCTGCCTCCATCTCCTGGCCAGCTAGTCATTGAACTCAAGTAGAAGACGAAACAGACAAAACATCAGTCTATGTGTATTTTTTTATTCTTCTGATTCTCATGCATGCTGTATGTAATTCTGAATGGAGAGTAAACAGAAAATTCTACATCTACTCTTCCTACAAGTTCCTTACAATATAAATGATGGTTTTCATAGCTGGTATTTCACCAAAGGCAATCATTTGACCTCTTTTCCCATTACAAGAAAAGCCTTCATTTGTCTCCCTCCCTTCATCCTCTCCTGGTTCTCTGCCTTATTTATTCCTTCCTTTTTAGCCTCTTTCTCAACTTCCATCTTCCTTGCCCCATAGGCTGCCCTTCCTTCTTTGTTTTTGTTTACATGGATTCTTATGTCATGTGCATTATTTCCTGCCCATGCATTTTAGTGGATGTAAGTAGCGTAGTGTTACGTATGCTATTCATCTTACTTCTTTTATCACTAAGCTCTGGGTGTAGGTCTCTTTGTATCTTTATGAATGCTTTTGGTGCTGCTCCACTTTATTCATTCTCCAAGATGTGATGATAGCCTCCAATCCCACCCATCACACACACACATGCACGCACACACACACACACACACACACACCCTTTAATACATGCTTGCTGACATCCTTACAACTTAATGAAGCAATGTCTTGAATTTGTGATTTGCAGCTAAAGAATCTCTATGTCATGGTGAATGGTATGATTTTTTTTTTTTTGGTTCCAGGGATAGAACTCAGGATCTTATGCTTGCCAGGCAAGTGCTTATGTAACTGAGCTATATCCCTGGCCTTTGGTATGACTATTTTGGTTTATAGCACTAAATTCTTATCAGAAATACTATTAGTCTACATAGAGTCTTTTAATTGAAATTAATAACTTTTTATTTTCAATGATGAAAGTTGAAACCATGTATATTTTATTCATCTGAGTTGTGACTATCACCTATAAGATATTCTTCCAATTGGTGCAATAGAAAAAGATTGAAGAAAATTGTGAAGGTCCTACTAAAATGTGAGTAGACCCCACCCACAGGGACCAGGCTCAGTTTATACCCTTCTTCCCGGTGCCATGTTCCCAGTGAAATGCTGGTTACTTATCCAAGGCTGGTTTTAAATTAACACCCTCCTGTTTGTCATCAGAGCTCTCTAACTTTACTGTAACTATCGCCATAATTAAGAGTCTTTTGACTTAATTTTGTACTTATGTAGAAAGTAGGCTAGCATGTGAATTTGTAAGATAGAGGAGATCCTGTGTGCATACCACTCAACATTATCTACTTAATGCAGAGAAGTTACTTCTAATTGTTTTATGCAGGTTTTGATAGCCAACCATATTTTAGTATTTCAATTTTATTTAATTATAATAAAAGTATCCAATTATGAGAATTTTTAAAAGCAAAACCATCTTTCTCGTGTTCTAAACTGAAATTTTGGCATTTTTCAGTATACCCCTAGTAAAAGACTGGATCACTGTCAAGATTGCTTCCAGCAAAAATCTGATTCTGTCTAAAATTGTATGAGTTTACCACAGTGCCAAACAGAGTGGTCATCCGGCCTTGCAAGAATACTGGTCAGAATCCTCCATGTTCTCAGTGGAGTGCTTCCCCTTACAATTTGTCTGCATTCAACAGTATGGAATACAGATGTAGATTTTGCTGAGACTTCAACTTGAAACAGGCAGGCTGCTCCTAGAAGAAAGCCTTTCTGAAACAAGCTGTTTTTAAGGAAGATAATTTGAGGAAAATGGATAAGCATGATTCTAGACATCAGAAGTCTACCTAATCTCTCTACCTATTTCCTTATCTCAATTCAACGGGGATAAAGTAATCAATGCCCAAATCCCTGCCGTTTCTAGGATATGATGTTTTTCTACTTAATCTCTGTGGAAAAATCTATCCATCCCTGAAAGCGTGGAGAACACACCACTTACCTTCCACTCAGGAATTGTCTTTATAACTTGTAAATCCTCATAGTCACAGGGACTTCCTCCTCCTACTCAGGCCAGCTGGCTCCCAGTTGCATTTCATTCTCTCGCTAAGCCACGGGGCCTGAGTTTCATCCCTTCATCCTCCATTCTCCGGAGCAGCCGCCATTCTTGTTTTTATGTTCCTTCTCCTTCAACGGTAGCGCAGAGCACTCTGCATTTCTGCAGCAGATCCTAAGTTTCACTGCTGACCCCACTGGGATCAAAATTGCTTTGTTCCTTGTTCTCCATTTTTTATCTACACCCTAAGATTCGTGCTGTCTTGAGAGTGCATACGAAAGATAGGTTAACCTGCAAACATTCCTCGGTGGCACAGCATTTGGCCTGTGTTAGGTGCTGAAAATCAGTACACCCCTCCAGGACCCTGGAGCCACTTAATTTTTATGTGAAACTGTAGGTCTGCAATTGCAGCCTAGGAATATCCCCCATTCCTCGTGGGGTAGTCAGAGCTGCTGTCAGCAGCCCATGTACTGCCCCTGTTGTCCCATCTGAAGAGAAACTTATTTCTTGTTTTAGCATATCAGATTCTGGCGATAACATCACAGAAATGCTGTCCTGAAAACAAAAATAACCTCTTTTGTTATCTTTTTGAGGTCTATGGTGCTTTTGTTTTTGTTTTGCTATTCTTTGCACAGTCTGTCAGATCTCAAACTTGAGCATACACAAACTTAACCAAAAGTTCTATATTAAATGCTCAATTTTCCCACACATATATGCTTTCCTATTTCAAATTATCTGCTGCCAATAAGTTAGTTAAACTATATTTACTTTCTTAGACATTCTTTCTGGTTTTGGTCATGTATCTTTACTATAGTAAAATTGATGTTAAAAGCTTATTTGTATAAGCAAATATAACTACTATTAATAGCTCTTGAAATACCAATGCAATACCACACAGTATAGTTTAAAAATATTTTTCAACACTACTCATGCTGACATAAATTTTGAAATATAATTAAGTCAATGAAATGTTAACAGTTTCACTATAACTCTCGATTTTCATGCAGAAAATCCTGACATAGTCTTTAAAAAAGAATAAAATCTGAATTAGCTTGGAGCTAGCTCCAGGTTACAAGCAGAAGCACATTTACCCTTCTGCTTTTATTATGTTAGGGCAGGGACTCATCTCCAAACAGACCTATGATTGAGTTGATGTTTTGAAATAACATCCTGTGTTTTGGTGGCGCATCACTCTTCAGTGACATTCTGAGGTTGCATTGTATTAGCCCATGATATTTGCCTCAGTTAATTGATATCCCAGGTTTGTCCAGAGGAAAATATACAGCTCCCCCAAACATGCTTGACAAGTTATTATATTTACTTTAGTCAAAGCCCGTGTGTGCAATATCCCTCTTGGAGGTGGTCTATTATTGGAGTCCCATATGCTTTTTGTTTGGGAAGAAAGCAGTCACTGTGTCATACTGTTACATGGAGTATTCTTTTTCAGGGATGTTGTTCCCTTGGGGACCATATCAGGCCAGAGTTCCTTAGTCTAATAAGACCTTTGTAACTCTTATTGTATAAAAGCTCTGGGAGGGAAGCAAGAGTTAAACAGAAAATGTAATTCAAGCAACCATATTAGGCCACATGTGGGAAAACATGACTCTTAGTATTGGATTTTAAAAAAAGGTATTTGTTGTAAGAAGCACTGAGATGCCAAAACATTCGGAGCATTTCATTGTAAATGAAGGCTATTGTCGTGAGGGGAGCTGATAATGTTTTAACATTTACTTTGGTTTCTGAATATGAATGCTCTAAAAATAAAAACATAAAGAATTGCATATGCTTAATTTTTTATAGTAAAAGGTATAATTATTATTTAAACCCTACATGTGGTTTTTAGGACTTTCTTGTATGAGCTTCCTGTCAGTAAAATGGCATTTAACTGAAATAAACACAGTGGTTATGATGGTATACATATATTTGTTAGACTAGATTTTTTTAAAAGTATATAAATACTCATCAGAATTACCTTGCTTGATTGTTATATGGTGCAGTAACTTATAAACATATTGTGTATGTCCCATTAGGCCAGCACTTCAAAAATGAATTTTTCAAAATGACCATAGAAATCCTGTATTCAGATTTTGTAAATGATGGTGAAAATTTTTATTTGATTTTTAAATGACGTTATAGCTCTTAGACAGAAGTTATAAAATGGAACTTAAATATGAGGTGTATTCAAAACATGATGAATTTTGAAAAAATATTACAATAAAAGATTCACTGCCATTAATCCCCCCGGAAATTCTTCCCCTTTCTCTGAAGACACTTGTCCCCTTGTCCCTGCCACTTTCTGAAGCAGTTCTGAAGGTTCCCTTTTGTGAGTGTTTCTAATTGCGCTGTTTTGGCTGCCTTGGTGTCCAGAATCAATCCCAAACATTTCCCTTTCATGGGCATTTTGACTTGGAGGAAGAGCCAGCAGCTAGCTACATGGTGCCTGATCTTGAGGATGAGGTGAATGAAAACATAGCAAATATTTTTATAGCCCTGTCCTTTCATTGCGTAGCACCAGGCAGCTGCATTTGCCATATTTTAAATCATATTTTGTAAAGATACTCATGAAAGAGGACTTCAAAGTTGTTTCATAAAGGGGCAAGAAATTCCCTGTGATGAATGTGATCAGTATGTATATCTAAAATGTACCAATAGGGGCTGGGGAGATGGCTCAGTGGAATAAGCGCTTCCCTGGCAAGCACAAGGG
>NDGN011521437.1:0-11565 GCA_002564285.1 Tympanoctomys barrerae | reverse complement strand
GAAAGAAAGAAAGAAAGAAAGAAAGAAAGAAAGAAAGAAAAAAAGAAAGAAAGAAAGAAAATTCCTGTGTCTGAGGAAAGGAACGACCAAAAGATGGGTTTGGAGGGCGAGTAGAAGAACAGGGAAAAGCCAGGCAAGCTATGCTCCTTATGAAGTAGAGACAGACTAGCCAGCGTTGGCAACTATTCCCAAGCTTCAAGTGAGTAAGAGCTACAAACTGCAAAGTTCATTATTAGTAGCCTGACCGGGCGGCCCAGCTTGGCTGCAGTGGTGTGAATGAGTGGAGAGAAAAAAAGTGGAGAGAGATGCAAGAGGATGGAGGCTGATACGACTTTTGCACTTCAAACACCTGAAATAGAGCTCTGTTTTGTTCATCAGTCAACACATACTCTTCCAGATAAAGTTACACACACGCACACACACAGAAACACATACACAAGCACACTCACGCACACACAGCACGAAGCTGTTCTTCATACCATCACGATGACGGCATCAGCACATCCTGGGGTGTTCGGTCCAGAACAGCTCTGCCCGGGAGGAGGGCGCCAACTCCGAAGGCTGGGCGCACGCGGTGTCCAGTAGCTTACCTCACTCCTGAGAGTGAATGTCAGATAATCTCAAGCGCGACATCTGTATCTGCAGCGAGGGTCGTATTTCAGAAAAGCCATCCACGGAAAGAGCACAAAACTCAGGTTTGCTGAGCTGAGGGCCAAGAATGAAGGAGGAATTGTTCCAGCGGATCCGTGCCAAGGCGGCGGGGGCGGGGAGCTGGAGTCCAAGGACTGAAATGTCAGCGCCACCAGCTCCGTGCAGACGGCTGCACCAGGAGGCAAAACTGAACAGTGTCCACCGCAGCGCTCAGCAGTCCAGCGGCAGGACCTTGAGAGACAGATTGCATCTGACGGGGGAGAGCAAAGCCCGCCTGGGTCCGGAGCGTAGAGCAGAGCCCTGGCGCCCAGAGTGGCTGCCTGAGGTCCTGGGCCTGCCGCCTCCTCTGCGCTTCTTACCGCCTGGGTGATGCTAGCCAGACTTCCTGTTTTTCAGAAAAGAAAATGAAAAAGGGATGGAGAAGAAAGGTGAGGGTGAAAGATGACCTGAGGACTTACAGCATCTCCAAGCGACAGTTATTTGCTGAAAAATACAAATTGTTCCTTATGTGTAGAAAAACAAGGTGGATGATTTTGAACAATAATATTTTAACACAGGAAGAGAAGAAAATATGAAAACTGACCTTTCTGTGTTCACAAGGCAAAATCTGCTTTCTAAAGTGAAGCACATTCTTTGGTGAGTCTCACAAATTTGTGCCTTTGGTAGCTTCCACTGTCACCTCAGACCAGGAAGGAAGATTTGCACGAAATGCTCTCCTTGGAAGCAGAAGGTTTGAAATGAGAGTGGGGGTCACAGCAGACGCACAGCCCCAGGAAGAGCTCAGGCAGCGCTCTTGAAAGGACCTGCAGAACCGAGGAGCCCGCAGAACCGAGGAGCCCGCGGCTCCTGCTGCTTGTGTTTCCTTTTCAAACTGATTGCCCTGCCCTGCTGTCCAGAGACTTGTTTTGTGGAAAATGTTTTATGATACTAATTCCTCTTCACCTAGCAATGGCAAGTGATGCTATAGACATCAGCTTTTTGTGAATTTTTTTAAATCAAAACATCCTGAAAAGGTTTTGAAGATCATCAACACCAACTTTTTGAGAAGAAACATTATTCAGGCAGTATAACTGGGTTGAATGACTAAGGAAAAGTGTCCCCAAGGCATGACGTAGTTTTCCTTTCCATAAAATTCAGATTGAATTTCTAGTTTCTGTCCTTTAACTTCATAGAGCGCAGTTTGAGAGTAACACGAAGTGTGCCACTTTAGTGTTTCTGAAGGTCGTCAGTGTAACTTGACAGTGTTAAGGTTTACTGTAGGAAAAGACCTGTTGGAATATGGCTTCTAGTAATATCTTGCCCTTTTAGTGTGGTAAATGTGTTTCCTATGAGAAGTTATGACAGGGACCCCACAAGTGACATCACTGACTTTCTCTGCTCCACCTATAGTTAAGTGTCTTGACTTAATTTCCAAATGGAGAGCATTGGAATATTTTCTTCTTGTCTCCCCTTGAATCTATTAGGAACAAAAGTTAGGACTCGAAGAGGAAAAAAGGCTGTACAAAGGGAGTTTTTTGTTTTTCTGTAAACAATCGTTTCTCCTTTGCCAAATCCACAGGGTGACCTCACACTGTTCTGTACCCTTGTGGCTCCAGAGCTCATCACTCACTGTCCCCCAAAGCCACTCTTCAATGGCGCCCCATATCCTAATTTTCCCCGGGCCCTGTTGGCAGCTCCCTCTTGATTTTCTCCTTCTGAGACTCCTTCTCCTCTCCAGCTTTCTCCGGAGCTCATCCCCTACTCTGTCTCCTCTTCTTCCCTCTGAGTGGACTCCAGGTAATCTATATATTTCGTCTGAGCTCTCTGCGACTCACCATGTCCCAGAACTCCAGAGTGACCTCCTAAGCCTACGTACACTCTTAGGATCTTCACAGACATCTGATCCATTTCCTTATTAGCACATATCCCCAAACTGACACTCTTTTTCCTGTCTTTCAATTATTCATATGTAAAATTTAAGTGATTGCATCCACTCGCTCCCATGCCCAGTACTGGGACAGCCTCTATTGAGTCCCTGTTCCACCCGAACATTCGCCAGGCCTGACTGCTCACTCTGGCTTCCACGCAGCCACCCAGCAGTCATCATCCTTGCCAGCATCTCTGGCTTCCGTTGAGCGCCCCACATCTGCTCCCCAGTGGGTATTGGGAGCAGATCACTCAGCCCTCATCACAGGGCTTTTCTTCCCAGTAAGAACATGCTCAACTCTCTCTATGGGGAGCAGGTCTGCATCAGATTCTGGTCCTGATGCTTTCTTGAATTCTAGTCTCATTGGCCTCCTTGCTGCCCCTAAAAGGAAGCTGGGTTCTCCTTCCACCTTGCACTACTTTGCTTTCTGTCCTAAAATCCCTTTCTGAGGTAATGTCATCCTAAGTTATCTCTCTGTTTAACCAAATATTACCTCCCTACATCGTCTGCAACAAGCTCACTTCCAAATAGAGCCTCATTGTTCTTTGACACTAAGCATGCTTTGTTTCCTTAAATGTGATTGTTACTCTCTGAGGTTAAGAGTCAGGGTGAATTTTGTTCACATGTTTCATATCCATCTCCCTCAGAGAAACCTATGGAACCTGTTCTTTTGGTCCTGCAATGAGAAGAATCTATACCAAGTGACAGCTCAGTAAGAACCTCCTGGAATCCATGTCCTGCCCACCAGCAGCTCCGTGAGTGCTCCTTAAGGAAAGTCCCAAGCACACTGTCACCACACCTTGGCATTGTCATTCCAGAGTCTTTTCCAGCACAATGTCCTCTGCCTTCAGCCCTCTGCCTTCTTCCTGTGTTTCTTATTTTTTCCTTCTTTTCAGAGGTGAGCTTGTATATTTCAAATCTTGACTTAAAAGTGTCTTTCATATATAGAAAAGTCAGGCATTAATATCAATATGGCATTCATTTATTTGCTGTCTTACTTAAGTCTTTGTTTTTCCTTCTTGGTATCTGTAGCTTTTTGCTTTTTCAGGTGTTCAATAGCAAAAGCCTCTGCAGTAGACTAAACGTATAAACAGAGATCGCGTCTGCATTATTCATCAGTGAGAATTGCAACATGAACATGTGCCAGGGTAGCGGCTGGCTGTCCGAGCAGCACATTTTTGTTGAATAAATGAATATACACAAGAGTGGAGGGGTCAAAGGTACTTCTATCATCAATCACCTCCATGCCAAGATTAGCTTACCTCATAAGCACTTCGGTCTTTTTTTTTTTTTCCTTTCTGCCTTTCTTTTTCTATATAAACCTTAGCTATAAATCTCCAACTGTCTTTTATTTACTTATTTATTTTTTATTATGGTTTTCATTATCTTTCCAGATTTAGGCAATCAGAAATTGGAATACCTTTGTTCCACAAGGAAAATAATATCTTTCATGGATCTACACCTTGCCCTTGGGCTCTGCATATAAGAAAGGAGACAGAAATGAAGCAGTTTGATGCCTAAGTCTGGGATAATAAAAGACTTATTTATGGACATCTAAAACAGCCACTACAACTGTCCCTTAGAAGAGCCATTTCTTTTAAAATATGTTTAAAGCTTATCCCACATTCCATCATGCTTTTTACATGTAAACTCAGTTCCTGCCGAGGTGGACAGTTTTGCTGGTACACACTAGCACAGGAGCAGGAGCTCCGTGCCAGTCCCTGTACTGCACGCCTGGGCGCTCTGGCATTGCCACAGCACTCCTCCAAGCCCTTACTTTCTAGTGGTGCATGGCGAAGTTTGGCAGGACCCACGGAGGTAATTTCATGCCCCATGAGTGGGCTCCAAACCTCCTCCGCATTTACATTTAAAGCCATTCCATTGAATAGGCAGCCTTCTCCTGTAGTGAAGGCTCTTCTCTTGTCTCCGCACTATGGGCTGCCTCTGGCTGACGTGAACACACACACACACACACACACACACGCACGCACGCACACATGTTTAGCTACTCAGAATCAGACAGAAAGATCCGCCTTGATACCTGTCCTTGGAGGCCGTCTTTTTGAATTTTGTTAGGACGCTTTTCACATACATGGGACCAACTCTAGAGCGCAGGGAGGTCTGGAGCTGCTGTAAGAAATTAGGGAATGAGCCGTATCAACTGTCACGCAGTGTGTGGCATAAGACACTGACCATTAGGTTACTCCGGCTTATTGTGTTCCAAAAAATGGTGAAGACGAGCTACAGAATTTAGATAATTCCACTCAGTTAATGAGATATCATGCAGGCAAAAAGAATAAATCACCTTTCTTCTTTTCCTCTCTGTGACCCAAACTGCCTTTTCCTTAACACAACTAACTCTATAGAAATGAAGAGAAAATCATTTAATGCTTAAAAGTTTTATACTAAAATCTTGCTTGTTTGTTCTGGAACTAAAATAAATTATATTATGAAAATTTTACAGGCAATAGTCACTATATTGTGCAAATATTTATTTGTGCCACATATGCTATTTCCTATTCAAGATGTCCCCTTTAAGCGATCGCCATTCAAACTCATTGACTTCTTTGTGCGTGAGCTTTCTGAATTCTTACAAGTCCTGTGATTTTAGGGATTGGCATACTTCTAGCGCACTATGGTCCGACATGAGCTTTCTGGATTCAGAAGTCTGAGGTCTGCTAGAGATCTTTACTAAGCCCCACCTTATGTCTACTGTGCACCACTTCAGCTACTTGCCTACTGCTTGCAAAAACGCCAGTGTTCTACAGAGACAAGGCCTGAGCCGCGCTTGTGTTCCTGGGCTGGAACTCCCAGAAGACAGCCCCCAGTGATAGCCAGAATCACCCAGATAATTTTTTTTGTGGTACCAGAGATTGATCTTAAGACGCTGTGCTCACCAGGCAAGTGCTTGTTCTACTGAGCTATCTCCCCAGCCCAATGCAGAGAATTTCTGAATGTCTGCGTCAACAAATGGATGGAGTGAAATAACTTCTCTCATTTTACGATTAAGGTTTTAGGTCCCTGGGCCATTGTCACATCCTGCTTCCCTTCCTTCCAGGTTCCCTGCTCAGAGATGAGAAGCTTCACCTTTGCCCCAGCTTACCCTATAGTGCACTACCTCACCACAGCGGCAAGAGCAATGTATAACATTGACCCTTCAACACTGTGAACTAACCTTCTCTCCTTATAAGTTGATCATTTCAAGTGTGTTTCTTTTTTACAGTAACTGAATGCAGACTACCACAGGAAGGTATAATCAGGAGATCCACTAGGGTAAAATGATTAACATAATTATGTTAGTATGTCACTTGCCATCTTTCCCTATGCTGACATCTGGTGATATTCAATCTGTGTCTAAATTACAGTGCTGGTCAAATCAACTTGTAGTTATATTCACCAGTGTGATAAGTTCCCATTAAAAAATTTTCATTTAACAATATCTTTGATGAAGCAGTAAAAATTATTAATTTTATTAGTCCTTAAGTGTGGATTATGTCTTAAATGTTCTATGTAGACAAATGTTAAAGAAGAGACACTGTATTTTATGGTGAAGAATGACGCAGAAGTGATAAAAAGCACTTTTGTGATTAAATTGCCAGTTAATCAATTTTCATTTAAAACAAGTACTTAAGGAAAAATGACAGATGGTATATTTGAGCATTAGTCATATGTTTCTGAAAAATTCAGACATGAACAAAGCATACCTTGTCTTTTCTGGAAAATCATTAGATCTTGTTGGCAGTGACATTTATGCTTTCAGGAGAAAATTCCATTTTTAAAAAATGTAAATGTATGTATTTGGTACAGGGTCTCACTACACAGCTCAGGCATGTAGTCATCCTCCTTTTGCAGCTTCCCAGTGTTGAGACTGCAGGCATGCAGCGCCACCCCTGGTCTCAGCAGACAGCACGGTGCATCCCAGGCAGGGCTAGTGCAGCATTTGGTGCTGGGGATCAAACCCAGTCCTTGAAATTGCCAGGCAGGCGCTTAGATGGCCGAGATAGCTCTGCGGCCCAAAAAATTCCAAAAAATTCTCCAAAAAATTTTGGAGATGTCTCTGTTGTTGTGTTTTCTAGAACTTTTTAATGGCAAAAGTCTTTTCTGTTGTGATTTATGTTCATTTTATGTTTAGTATCCTTTTCTCTTTCATAATGGAATGCTTTGGCTTTGGGAATATCAATATAATTCCACAGTGTATTTATATTTTCTAACTCCTCAGAGCTTTATGCTGTAGAAACATGCCTGGATTTAGATCCATTTAAGACAGAACAATGGATTTTGATACATGCATTTAGGAAGTAACTCAGAAGCCCCACACTCATTGCAGATCCTTGCAAGACAGCTCACGGAAGCAGAAATCAGAATATTTAGCATGAAACTTGCCCAGCAAAGTAGAATGCATTCATTACTTTTTAAAAACTCAAGTCAGATAACGCAAGGACATTTTTGAAACACCTTTAGAGCATTTAAAATAAATAAACAAGACTCGTATTTAGTGAAATGGCTAGAGTGCAAAAACTAATGTTGAGTGAAGAGAAAGACCAATATATGATACTCACACACCAAATGTTATTTATAGACATACAAATAAAAATTTAAAAAATCCTCAATGTGCCTATGTACCAAGTTAGTGACAGCTGCTGTGGAAAGTAAAGTCTGGGAACTGAGTGTATGAAGTACTTTAAAAAGATGCAGAGTTCCCCATGTTATTTTCTTCTTCCAAATCAAATAACTGATCTTATAATTTTTAAGATGGTGCATTTTGCCATTGGTCGTGTAAATATCATTACAGCCATTTGATAATATAATACTTTAAAGAAATACCTAAATGGATGGCAATAAAGTGAATAAAATTAATAACATGTAAGGGAAGATTCCTGACATATATGTAAAAGTCTAATTGTAAGTGAAAAATAATTACAATAGAAAAACTAGTACTGACAAGAATCTAAAGGTATGCACACTTAAGCAATAACTGCTGGTTAGGCCTGGGGCCAGTCTACTCCCTGTTGTGTGGTCATAACCCAGCACTCCTCCCTGGGTGTAGAAACCAGAAAGGAACTGGTTTCTGAAGGTCTGGTTGGGTCACCTTGGAAGGGTCTTCTTGTAGCTGCATCCTTGATGTTGTACCACCCATGGTGAAGGCGGAAAGGCACAAGAGGAGGAAGGCTTTCTCTCCCCCACCACCACCTTGCTGAGGGGCTGGTTACTGTGGGGGACCTCCCCACCCGGTTCTGCCACTTGGCAGGTACTCCTGACTCCAAAGCCTGTTGCCAGCCCCAGCCCTGGTCCCTCACTGTGCTATGGAGTCTCAGCTTTTTCTGGGGAAGACATCTTTCTTCTAAAGTGTATCTTCTTTCTTCCCGACCTCAGCCTGAAAAAGTCTGCATTTAAGTGCTCTAGAAGCAGAAGTCGCTGGGGTTTCATGGTGATTCTGCTACTTAGGCTCTTAGAGGATGTCAGACTGGAAGCAACTGGAGACTTACAAAATGCCTCAGCCTTGTACATTCCTGTTCCTCATCCCCCTCTATAGGACAGGCTAGAGTCTGAGGCACCTGCTAAGGTTACTGATTGTAAACGTAACTGCAGTGCCACAGGGTGGGCATGGGGCTCATGCAAAGTGTCATGGAACCCGACAGCCATAGCAGTAGCAGTGGCTTAGTCACCCTAACAGGCGAGACTGGGCTTATTATGCATAATGACCCAGCATGGGCCTGTCACATGCAACATGGAACAGGAAAGAGGGATTGATGCCAGCACTTTCTAACCATCTCATGGGCTTCTACAAGTATGCTTATAGAAGAACACAGCAGTTATCTGGTTAATGAATGCTACTTATCCCATTTGGTTAGATGACAATGAAGCTAAAATTGGTGATAATCATTCTGGAAAATTAATTCTTTTCCAAGTGTAATATCTTCAGACAGTGTAGTTCCAACCTTTTTCTAGGTGACAAATGAGTATGATTTACAACTATTTCTATGAAGAAAACTTTCCAGAAAATTGTTTTAGAAAAATAAGTTTTAAGATAAGTGTTTCTTGTATTTTTACGTTAAATTTATATTTCAGTGACATAGATAATATTTTCAACTGAAGTCATTTTAATTGGAAATAAACAGACATGATTTACTATGTATTTCATTTAAAATTAAGTTGGTCAAAATTTATAGCTTTGGTTTTAAGGAATTAATAATGCTAGTTTGGCAAAGATAGAATATCTAAGAAATATGCTATTACAGTCTGTGTCTGGATGCCCCTCCCCCAAGCGTCATGAGGTCATGGACTCGGAAGCAACTGAATCTGGAGGCTGTGGTGAGTTCATCGTCTAGTTCTGGGATGGCTCTGTGGGAGCTACACCTGCTGAGAGCACTAGTAGCCTGCATACAACATAAGGGAGGAGTGAGGCTTGCTCCGCCTTCTGCTTGTGTGGCTCTTAGTGCCTTCGCCCATCGTGAGCAGCTATTGCTATGCCACACAGCCCAGCCTTGGAGCCAGGACTGAATCCTCACAGAGCTGTGGCTCAGTGAGCCAGTCCTTCTTAACTCCTAAGGCTGTATTTGGCCTCACTCAGCAAGGCAAGGAAAGCAGCTCAGCCACCTCCCTTCACATCTTGTCTTAGCAGGGGTGCTGGTAGGTGAGGCCATCCAGGTGGCGGAGTTAGTGTCACGCAGAAAGATTTCCTGGATGCCAACGAGTCACGGTAAAAGACTTCACTTGAATGTAACAGAACATCGAAGGAAATAAGCTAATTCACAATAATGTAGTATTGGCAGTGGTTTGTAAAAGCAAACCACTTTATTGCTTCTTAGCCTTTTGACTGACAAAGACCAAGTGTTGTAAAAATTTTTTTGGAAAAATATTCTTGCTCTAGTGTTGGATGTGGATAGAAAAATGTATAAATATTGCAATGTTATATAGTGAAAAAATGATGTTTTGGATCACAGGTTAGCATCCAATACTCTATGGGCCAAATCTAGTTTGTTGTCTATTTTTATAAATAAAGTTTTATTGGTAAACAATATGCCAATGCATGTAAATGTCAAAGTCTGTTTTCCCGTTATAATGACAGAGCTAAATAGCGGCAATAGAAGATACACTATAAAGCCTAAAATATTTTCCATCTGCTTTTTTACAGGAAAGATTGCCAACTCATGTCCTGATCAATACAAAAATAAAGTATGTTCTTGGTTTAATGTGACTATAAAATGTATTTTAAGCTTATGCATATCATATGAGCCCCATTTTTTCCCTGTGAGCTAACCATGCATACAAAACGTGCACATTCATAAGCACAGTTGATATCTTTTGAACAGTGTCTGCCAACTATTTCTTTAAGAAGTGTGTGTGTGTGTGTGTGTGTGTGTGTGTGTGTGTGATTCCTTTACCTCCTACGGAACCTGAATGCACTCCTATTCCATTTCACAAATAAAAAAAAGCCAGGGCTTTGGGAAATCATGTAAATTGAGCAACATGGTGTGAAAAATCAGACAACAGTTGGAATGCAAGAATTCAACATGTGTACATATTCTTCTCTACAGTGTAAGACAGGACCTGGAAATGCTAGAAGGGTTCTCTATTCTTAACTTTTGAGTGTTTTCCCCCTTCCTAATCTATATTTTTGACCAACTTAAACTTCTGTTGTGTTATTTGTTATAAATTTATTATTAAAAAGGAAAGAACCAATTACTCATCAGATATGTATTTGCAAATCGGGCAAACTGAAGTCCTACTGCTTGTTGACAATTATATCCTATTTTAGAAGAAGCTACTTGCATGTTCTACTCTGCTCCTGGTGTTAAAGAAATGATATACCTTAAGACCAAGCCTCAAGTGGCACTTTCGTCCCTTAGTTAACCCATGACATGGACTGAGAAGTGGCTGCTCCACCAAGGCCTGAAGATTTACTAAAGAACTACAGAACTAGGTGAACCTTTTTCAAAGGATGCAGTTATTTTTCAGCGACAAAGCCTATGAACAAAATATTAAGAAATAAAGAAATGAGAGGCTTTGCCTCTATTGCTTCTCCAGAACCCTTAAGAGTAATGTATTTTCTCTGTTGATGGTTTACCACCCTCTTATATCTTGAACTAAAAGCTTCTCAACCACTGCTCCCTCAGAGGACTCTGCCATTGACAGTCAGTGCCTCTATCACATGGTTGAACGCATCTTTCCTAGCTTGGTGACCTTATGCCCCCCCCCGCCCAGAGCACCCCCCCAGGGACCCTTCTTCCCACTGGCCTCGTCCACCCTGCCTACGGCCCGTCCCTCCCTCTCACATGGGATCCTCAGCACCGTGTGCACATTCTTTGTGCCAGCTCCTTGGCACCTTCCCACGTGTCAGCCTTTCACCTCCTGCCTTAGCAACTGACCGACTCTGCCTTGCTGAACCAGTAAGGGCCTCTGGGTCCACACTCATTTCTGATCCTTCTACGCAAAGTTTTCTCTGGGGAACTTTGATGGATGATGTTTACTCAGACCTTGAAGCCTCTAATGAGAAGTGGCTGCTCCACCAAGGCCTGTTGGATTTACTAGAGATGCCTTCTACCTACACTGAACCTCCAGTTAGATTTTTACAATATTTTATTTATATCCTGGTGGTTGTATTTCCTTGTATAGTTTGTCTACACTGGGCAACATCATGGTTTGCAGTGTCTGTTTCTCGCTTGGTTTTTAGAATTTGCAATTGTGTAGACTACACTGAAGATCTGATAGGAGCAATGGTAGTCAGCTGATATAATATTTATTTTTTTAAATTATGAATGGCAGGATATGTATTTTTAACACATTACAACAAGTGAATATCTGTATTAGAAACTCATTGATAAGCATGCCTGAAAAAGTTTCTGATTTTTTTTATAGATAACATGAAAGGGTTTAGGAATGTAAAATTCTTTTAAGAATTTGTGTTTTATTTTATTACAAATGACTCACAATTTTAGGCATTTTCTTATCATGATGAAACCTGTGTGTGATTATATATATATATATATATATATATATATATATAT
>NDGN011521429.1:0-28851 GCA_002564285.1 Tympanoctomys barrerae | reverse complement strand
AGAGAGAGAGAGAGAGAAAGAAAGAAAGAAAGAAAGAAAGAAAGAAAGAAAGAAAGAAAGAGCTAGCCAAAGAGCTCAGTGGATTAAAGCTCCTGCTTGGGCAGAGAGCAGCTGCCAGGGTTCCATCCCCAGCCTGACATGCCAGCCCTGCCCCGAAGCGCACTGAGATTGCAATTGAGACTGGATGTGGTGGTGTATGCCTGTAATCCCAGCTCTTTGGGAGGCTTAAAACAGGAGAATCACTACGAGTCCAATCTGTGTAGTGAGACTCTATAACCTGCACTCTATATATATATATATATTTGGTATATATATATTTCATATATATATATGAAAGAAAGAAGAGAGGGAGGACAAAAGGAAAGAGAGATACTGATAGGTGTACAAAAATATTCAGCATCCAACAAGAGTCACAGTGTTTGGTATCTAATTGAAAATTATTAGTCATGCAAAAATTCTGAAAGCTACAACATATAATGAAGATACAAACTAATTAATGAAACTTGACCCCGAATCTCTACAGATGTTGGAAGCAGTACAAAAGGATGTTAAGAGTACTGTTATTCTATTCATGTGATCAAAAGCTAGATGAAAGATCAAATGTGTTTTGTAGAGACATAGAAAATACTAAAACCAAATCAAGCTGTAAAAGATGAAGCCTACAATGTCTAAGATGAAAATTGCCCTGGATATGGCTAGCAGTGGGTTGATGTCACAGAAAAAAGGACAATGAACTCAAAGATATGGTAGTAGAAGCTACATCTGAAAGGACACAAAGAGAAAATTGACTGGAAAAGAAGGAAAAAAAAATCAATGAGAGATAAAAAAAAACTCTAAAACAACTTAAAATATGTGCAACTGAGGTAGACCAGAAAAATTATCAAAGAAACCAAAATATCCAAGATTAAACAACAGCCAAGTGCAGGGATCATGAAGAAGGGGCTGGGGAGATAGTTCGGCAGTCTAAGTGGGCACGGGAAAGCACAAGTCCCTGAGTTCAATCCCCATGACCGCATGCCCCGCTGAAATCGGACGTGGTGGTGCACGCATGTAATCCCAGCACTAGGGAGGCTGAGACAGGAGGATCACCACGAATCCCAGCTGTGTAGCGAGACCCTGTACCAAATACCAAATACATTAAAAAAAATCATGAATAAAACTTCAAGATACATCAAAACCAAATTATCTGAAGCCTGCAGTAAACAGATTATATTGAAAATAGCCAGAGAGAAAGGACAGAATAAATACAAAGAAACAGTCTTTTTGGAAGCGATCCAAGCGAGGAGACAGTGAGGCGTATCTTAAAGTTTTCAAGGACCAAGGCTGTCAGCTTAGATCTTCATCAGCAAATCATCCTCTTTCAGAGGTCCCGTGCAATAACGACTCCCTCAGATGGACACAGCTGGGGAAAGCTCCACGGCGGGGCGCCTGCGTCCTGAGCAGCGTTGGAGGAGGTCCTCGCGGCGGAGATGTGCATCTGGACAAAGGGCACTGAGCCCAGGCAGTGGTGACGATAAGACAGCCTTTAACAGTTTTTAAATTGAAACGATAATCAGCTTCTGAAAGCGGCATCAATGCATCATGGAGTGTGTGTCACACGTGGAGATAAAAGTAGGACAAAGTAGTGTGAGGGCTGGAGTGCAAGAGCCGCAGCGCACTGCCGAAGGGTCCTCAGACTCACGGGAGGCCGGTAAACGATATGTGAAGTCAGAAGCTGATGAGGTAATGACAGACATAGAAATACCTATTAAATAGTGCCTAAAATACCTGTTAAAATAGTGCCGCAGAGTGTTAGAGCTGAGCCGGGCAGGGTGGCCTACATGTATAATCCCAGGTCATCCCAGGAATTTAAAACAAGCCCGAATAGCATAGCTAGATCTTGGCTATGAAAAATAAATAAATAAGGCTAATGAGAAAACAGAGAAGTAAATGGAATCATTAAAAGTAAACAAAAACGCAAACCAAGGACTCTAGGTGCAGGTGAAACAGTGTGGACTCATTTCTCCCTATTAAGATCAACTGTCAGCAAGAAGCAGCTGAAGGAAAACTCCGAATGATGGAGAGAAGGAGGCAAACTGCTGGAGGACCTCGGAATCACAGGAGGGAGTAGTGGTAGTGGATTTCAGCATCCATCTACCTTGAGTGACTCGAGCCTGGCATCCTCCGACCCCAGCCTCCCAACAGTAGGCGCTTCAGCGAGGCTCATTTCTCCCTGGAGTTGACTGAGAATGCTGTCAGCAACAACAGGCAGCTCAGCAGTACCACGAGGGTGACTGGCCGAGAGTCCTGCTGATCACACATGCTCAGGGGCAGTGCTCCCTGCCCTAGTGTAGGGGGAGCAAGCACTCCCAGGGGCAGCCCACTGCTTTGGGCACCTGGCCCAGGAAGCAACTCCCTGTCCCCACTAGAAACATAACAGGGTGGTGGCACACCCCGTGATTAAGGAAGACCCACCCAGAAAGCCTCTTTGTTCCTGTTATTTTCAAGATCTCATTTTCTTAGAAGTTTACACAAGCCTGCTGGTCACTCTCAAATGCCTCTCTCCCCTTACCTCCTAAACTGCCTCACCAGTACTTGAATGGCTGTCTAACAAGCGGCCCACATTAACCGTGTCCCAAACAAATCCTGACCTTGCACAACGAATGGCACTGAGCTTCCTGGAACTGCTTGGGACCATCCCTAATTCCTCTTTTCCTGTTCCACTCCAATGAAGTGGTCAGTTTTGCCAGCCTAACCACTCTAAACCATAATTCTCTCTCCTGGAACTCTGCAGCCTCCTCCTAATAGCCCTGTCTGCTTTGGCTTGAGTTTTGCCATTTGGCAGCCAAAGTAACTCTTTCAAGAGTACAGGAGGCTGTTTCACATTCATGTGCAGCCACTGTGTGAAAATACTCACCCATGGAGAGTGGCATCAAGCACCCTACTGTAACTTAGAGCTGCAAGGCCCCAGGTGACCTGTCTCTCTCTTACTTTAGCATCTTCCATGTTCACTCTTAGACACTCCACTCCTTTCATTCTGGCCTCTGTTACTTCCCAGACTAGAACAGAATTCTTAGAAGGCAGCCACCTTGCCTACTTTACTGGTAGCTTTATTTTCAGTGTTTATAACAACACCTGCCATACAGTAGATACCAAAACATAGTTCTTAGATGAGGAAATAGATTTAATCCAAAAGAAGACAGGAACACAAGGGACAAAGAACAAATACAGAAAATAGTGAGGTAGCTTGTACAACTGAACCACATGTATAATTACATTAAATTACAATGACCTGGTTTCAGATTAAAAGATAGAAATCATTAGATGGAAGAAAAAAGAAAATAAAAACAGCATCCATTATATGCTGCCTACAAGAAACACAGTTTTACTATAAAGGCTCACAAAGTTAAAAGTGAAGATATGGCAAAAGATACATTACACAAACACTAATTACATAAACTGTGGCTATGTTAGTATCAGACAGATTAGTTTTCAGATCGAAGGATATTTGCCCTATATTAAAAGAAGGTCATTTTATAATGATGATTGGGTCAGTTCATTACAGAACACAACCATTGAAAATGTTAATATACTTAATAAAACTTCAAAGTGCAGGAAGCAAAATAAGATCTGTAAGACTAAACAAACACATAAGAAAAAAAAGTATCAATAAAAGATTCACACATAAATGTTAAGTGAATGTGCAACAAAATTGTGAAGGCAAAGTGTTTTCAATAAATTGTGTTAGGGGGCTGACCAAATAGCTCAGTGGATTAAAGGGCCTGCAAGCATGTGCAGGGGTCAGGAGTTTGATCCCCCTGGCCTGCCATGCTGGTGCCTCCCCCAAGTACACTGAGACAGCAATTGAGACTGGGCATGGTGGTGCACACCTGTAATCCCAGCTCTTGGGAGGCTGTAAACAGGCGGATCACTATGAGTCCAATCTAATAGTGAGACCCTGAAGACCCTGTAGTCCCTTCCCTAAAATACACAATCAATCAATCATGTTAGAACCATTCATACAAAAGTTCACAACAGTCTCCCCCTTCCATTATGTACGAAAATTAACCCTAAATGAAACATGAGTTAAAAGTAAAATGTAAGATTATAAAACTCCCAGAAGAAAATAGGAGAAGAATCTTTATAACGTGGATTAGGCCAAGGTATTTTATGTACTCCGCCAAAAGCCATATTCACAAAAATAAAAGATTAAAAAAATTAGACTTCATCAAAGTTAAGTATTCAAGCCCTTAAAAGACACTACAAAGAAAATGAAAAGAGACTTTTATCCAGAATATGTAAAAAAATAAAACCCTGTGAAGACTCAATGGTAAACAGAATGAGCGTAAGATTTGGATATGTCCCTCACAGAAGATCCTTACATGGCAGATAAGCACAGATGTCCTTGATCATCATTAGTCATGTGAGAAAGTCAAGCTGAAACAACAGCTTCACTACAACAATCTAGAGTGTCTAAAATTAAAAAATGCAGATACTATCAGTGTTAGTGAGGAGATAGAGCAACTGGAACTCATGTACAGCTGGTGATTTCTGACAAGGGGACAACTCCTTTGGAAAACAGTCTGCCAGCTACTTAGTGAGTTAGAGATCTACTTTGTTATGGTTTGTGTCTAGTTGTCCCCTCAAAGCCTTATGCAATCACTGGGGAAGCTTCTAGACTTTGTGATTAATTCATGATCCAAGGCTGCGATGATGGGCCTCAGTACTGCTGGGATTGTGGGTGTGAGTGCTACACCCACCCAGGGGCAGATAGCTTGAAGGCAATAGAAAGAAAGGAGAGAGGCTTGCTTCTGCTACTGCTGCCACTGCTCCTCCCTTTTGTCTTTGCCCTTTGCTGTTTTCTACCACCATGAACTGCTGCCCTCTGCCTTGTGCCACTTGCCTTGGAGCCAGCCCAGTATGGACTGAAACCTCCACCAACTGTGTGCTAAATAAACCTTTCCTTTCTTATTTTGGGTCTTGGGTAGTTTGGCCCAGCAATGAGAGAAAAGCAACCAAGCCACTCCTTCTATGTGATCTAACTACTCTATGGCTCAAAATCAAACTGTGCTTGCAGAAAGGCTTCATATGAAAATACTCATAGCTTTATTTCTAATAACACCGGATGGATAACGACCCCAGTGACCATCAGCAGGCGAACAGGAAAAAATTCTCTCACCTGCAGAAAATGGAAAACTGCTAAACAATGAGGAGCAAAATACTAATAAACATGGACACATAGATGGACCTATAGTCATATTGAGTTAGAGAAGCCAGAACAGCAGCAACAAAATTATATATATATATATATATATATATATATATATATATATATTTCTAGAAAATACAAATTAATCTATGGTGAATTAAAGCAGATAACTGTTTGCTTGGAGATTGAAATGAGGTCTTGGTGGGGGAGAGATAAGAAAGAGGGATTATGAAGGAACTTTATCTGAACAATGAAGTATGTGTTGCCCTGAGTGTGGTGATGCATAGATACATAAACCAAACAATGCAATTGGATTCTTTAGCTACATGCTGTGTGTTCTATGTCAGTTATACCTCAATATATGTTTCTGAGAAAAGTTGAATTATTTGTTTAAGGCTGGTATTTGACCCATACAATGTGGAAAAATTTTAAAGATTTGTGCAATTATAATTTTCTGACAGTCTGATGGGTCCAATTCCCCACATTTTGAAATTTCTGATCAAAGGGATGTTTGGGTTTCTGTAACTGATTTTCTTTTATGTGAGGAAAGTAGACAGAATGGGGTGAGTTGACCTGTCCTAAATTATTTAAGTATTCAGTGTGCCTAAAACAGCTCATGTAAATGAAAGCTTTGGTTTCTTGCCACCCATGAAGCTAAGCCACAGTGATATGTAATAAATGGTCGATGATGTTGAGTCCATGTAGTTTAAGCTGATAGAAAATTGCTTGGTGGTAAATCTCCTGGTTAAAATTTTTAAATAGTTTATTAAATTGTTACTTAATATAAAATGCAATAATGGGGTAATTTGATTTGACCATAAATCAAAATATGTTAGTATATCTTATGACCTATAATAATGGATTTAAATAAAATCATTTAACATATTTAATATTTACTTCTGTGCAAAGTAGAAAATGTCCCTGTTTTCTTAGGCTACTTTACTTTTCACTCATAGGATCGTCAGATCACACTGTCCTGGGGTTTGTTAAAGATGAAAACGTTTAATTATATATGCTGGAGAATGATCTGAATAAATATCTGAATCTGTGATTTATTGTATGAGTAGCACCCTATAGTTTTACATGGAGGGATGCCCTAGATGTGCATCTACTAAAATGGAGAATATCCTGTTAAGTTCTTAGAAGTACCACTGTTACAATTGCAAACAAGTCTCTTATTCATTAACTCAGAAACTTTAATCCTCCTCAACTGGTAAGCGGAAGTTGTTCTCATACCAATCAATGTGCATAAGTAACTTTAAAACTAATTTTGTTTGCTCTGAAGTTTTCTTTTGGATATTTGTGAATTAGAAACTGTTTTTTTTTTTTTTTTTGGCTCTTGGAGAGGACAGCTTTAAACTTTGTCTTTTAAGAGGTAAATGTATGTAAGTAAACAAATTCAATTATATTTTTGAAAAAAATTTTGCAATGATATTCATTCTAGTGGCGATGACTAAGGGTGAGGTAATGGTGGCTCCGTCGCATGTTTTAGTGAAGCCTGCACTCAAGAGAATTTGGTTTGCTTCCCAGCTCTGCAGTTGGGCCAAGAAAAGTAATTACAATGATTAATAATAATATTTGATTTTCATGTCCCTGAGCCCACTCCTCAGAGCTGGTATTATCTGGGGGCAGAGAAACAAATTGCAGGAAGGAAATGGGAAGCTTGTCCTAGTCTTTGCTTTCTTAAGCGTTATGCAATCCCTGGGCTGCTATTGCAGGCTGTCACTGTCACTCCTGTGAGGGTTCACACCGGGGATCTGCAGTCCCAAGTTTTCCTGGTGATTTAGGACTGAGGGGCCCAGAATAGGTACTGCTTTCACTCCACAGGGACACTTTAATTACTGGCTCCCAAAGGGCATCTCTTTACATGTGCATGTGCTAGTAAAGGAGTCACAAGTAGAGATGGAGCTGGGAGATTTGAAGGAGTCAGAGCCTCTGGTCTGCAAACCATAAACAGCAAACTTAAACAGGATGATAGGAAGCAGGGAGGTAGACTTGTTGAAGATGAGGAAGGGGAAGGGAGAAGGAGACAAAGGGAATTAAAAAATGATTCTGGTACGATATGTATATGCATTAATGTCCCTAAATGAATGTCATTATTATACATCACCAACTCATACTTTTAAAAGAGTGTGTTGTCTTTCAGGGTATTGCCTGTCTTCACCCATGACAAGATTCTGCTGGTCAATTGAAGGAGAGCTCTGAGACCCTCCAGGATGAATATAAAAAAAAAATGAAGAGAGAGACAGAGAAAAAGAGAAAGGGTTAAAAAAACACAAAAACTGCTGCTCTGGCCAGGGCTGAGTTTCAAGATTTCGGTAGCCTTCAGCTCTGCCACTACCAGGAGTTGCTATGGGAACCATTGCAAAAGATTAAATATATCAAGAGTACACGATTGTGAGAAACGGGTGGGAAAGGGAATTATATTAATATGAAATGATGGCTCTCCTGTTTGTAGATTTTTGCCTTTTTTTTATATCACACAGAAAAGCTCCTCTCAATTCATTAACAGACTATTCATTAACAAATAACTCTTTGCTGTATGTTAAACAAGGAGAAAAAGAGATGTGTGTTTTCCACAGCCATAGTATAGGGTTACATTTTCTCAATAGTGCTTACTTGTTTTCTGATGCTTTTGGGGGTTAAACTCTGCCATCTCTGCTTGGCTTGTAAAGTAGCTTTATGGGTGCCTTGGCAGAAGGTCAGCATGGGGCTCCTTGCTGTCCCTCCCACCCGGCTAGCCATCTCACACACCATATTTATATTGGCTCTAGCATCTGGAAAAATGATTTGTTTTGTTTTTAAACTCTGCTGTCTTCTGTTGCAATTCTCCTTAGAAAAAATTTGCCAGGACAGCCAAAGCTAGAAAGATGAATCCCTTAAGAAAGTTCCTTAAAATAGTAAGCATGCTGTGATTTCAATTAAGCATTCACCAGGTTCCCAGTCTTTCCACAGAAGCTTTCTTTTCATTGTTGTTGGTGAATTTTTCTCAATCTGTGAGATTGTTGAATTTCACCTTGCGAAGAGGGAGAGATTGGTTAGAAAGACCTGGGAATAGACTCATAGAGCTCTGGTCACCAGAAATAGGGCTGGGTTCCTAAGTTGTCAGTCTAGTGTGACTTTGTTCTTAGCTGTGCCACTCTTGTACCCCACTGGAAGAATTCACTTACCTTAAGAAGCAAAATTGCAATCAGAGGAGCTCTGTGGTCCTTGGTTTTAAGTCAACTGTTGAGTTGAAGTGGATTTCTGGAGGGTGATGGGAAGGTGCCTGCCTCTTTTGCAATTATTATTGGTCGTGTTTCAAAGCAAGTCTCTGCAAGGAACACACTGCACTTTTTGTGTTTGCTTTGCCTTTTCCCACAGCAAAGAACTGCACCCTGTATTATTGTTGTCACAGTTGGCTGAGGAAGAGCTGTATGGCCAATAAGATGAAGCTCTCCAAAGATTTATTCCCTACTACCTGCTGTTCTTGTGAAATGGTCTAACAACAAGAAATTTATTTTTAAGCCACAGAATATCTATTCTGTGTACATGTATCTCACTCAAAGTTTTTAAAATCAGGAACTAGACTATCTATGAATTCATTTCAAAACATGCCCTCATGTTATAACAAGTTCATACATTTTTCACTTTTAAGAATTATTAAAAAGACAGAGGATGTCACCCTAACAGAGGGTGAAAGGGGCCATGTAGCCAGGAGGGATCAGTGGAGTTTTCCTCCCCTGTGTCCCAGGACCCTAGGTAGGCCCTCCAGAGTGGGTTTGACTGCTACTGTACCCCCAAGGGTCCCAGAGATGACTTCTTTAGCCCAGTGGTAGTCTTTGGTTGGTTTGCAAATGCAATGAGGGTGAGGAGAGGAATCAAAGACTGAGATAAAAGTTTTGAGGTGATCCCTGGGTAACAGACTAAAAATACTTTTGGAGACTCTTAAAGGAAAACATAAATACTTTTCTTGGATGGGGACAAAGTGATTTTTAAGTTTTCTTATGTTGATAAACAACAACGGGGAATAATATCAGATCTGACATGGAGTGAAATGCTGCTCACTACCCAGTTGCTATTTAGACAAAAACATGTTAACTGTCTTCTCAAAAGCAGTCACATGACATGGATTTCATCTGTATGGAGACTGTGCCATCTTTTGATTGCATGGCTCCACAGCGAAGGGACCTTCCAATTAAGTATCTCTACCTTACCTACGGGTTTAGGAGGTAGCAAGAAGCAGAACTGTGCTTGATGTCTAGCAGTCTGCTAGTCAATAGTTAAAAACATTTGAGGCCCTGGGCAAGGACAGTCATATTTTTAGGTCAAGTGCCACCAATTGCTTTCCTCCCATCCCTCTTTGATGAAACCCTTTTTGTCTTTACAGCCCTAGAAACATGCCCACAGTGATTTCAAAGAGATGACAGTTTGGTAATTACATTAATCCCACTACCACCCTTTGCTGTAGGGCTTTGGCAACAGCATTTTAAATGTATACACCGTGTTCCTTTTATAGATCTGTTCTGAAATGATCTCATCGTGGAAAGACATGCAAAGCAAAGTCATCTTTTCATGCATTTAAGACTTCAGGTTTACATTCAACACACTTCTTTTTCATTTGTGGGTATTTTCCTTCCGAAGTGTTGTCAATTGCCACTTCGTTCTATTCTTTTCAAATGCAGTTTGGCAGTAATGCTGACCACATCAATTTCATATTCTTTTTTGTCTGACTCAAGGATATCAGACACTGTTTCATCTTAATGAGGTCTGGTCCTACTCCTATTACCAGGCTATTTTCTCCTGATAAATCATAGTGTCCTGTGGTGTCACTGCACCCACAATAGCAGTGGGAGAATAACAAAAGGTACTCCCAGGGCTCCTCACTTCTTTCCTAGCTAGGCTATTTCTCTTCTGAACAGTACTTGTTCTTGAGACTAAGTGTGAGGTCCTATTCTGCAGATTTCCCTGTGTCATGCCTGGGCTTGCCCCTACTGATCCTCTGATTTGTGGTGTGAAACAAGGCCACCTTAAGAGGATGTGACAACATGGCACTCTTGAAAGGCTTTCTGCTTCCTGTACAGGGTCACGTAGCAGAGTTTTCTCTTTGGTTGCAAGTAAAGAGGGGCAGGACAAAAAAAAAAAAAGATTATTCCAAAAGGACCATTTCAAATAAATAAAAGATACTCTTATTTCCTGAAGGATGCATCCAAGAGACAATTCTGAGATGAATATTGGTTCATTCATTTATTTAGTCATTCATTCACTGTTAATTGAACTCCAGCTCTGGGAGAGATGTTACTATAGGTGATGTGCAGAGTGTACATTTGAATCCTCCCTAAGACTAGATTCTGGATTGAATTTTAGGTGGGAGAAGAGCAACATTTCCACTGGAAGAAGCAATATGGACATTGGCACAGAGCTGAGATAAGGATATTTGGAAAGGTTGGTTAAGATCTGAAGATACTGTAATTTATTCTGGTAAGTAAAAGAAAACAAAACTTAAAGCCAGAGACATACTTTAGGATTCTAACAGGTAATCCTATAGCCAGTGGTGAGGGCATATGCCAGTAATCCAGATGGCTGAGGCAGTAGGATTGAAATTTCAGGTCCAGCCTAGACAACTTGTTGACTTATTAAGACCCTGTCTCAAAAAAGAAAGAGAGGGTTGGAGATGTATCTCAGAGTGATGGCTTTGCAATCTCCAGTATTGCAAAAAAATAAATGATTAAAATAAAAAATAACAGCTAATCCTACCCAAATTATTACAACTCTTCTCAATGTATCTACACATGAGGAGAGGGTGGAGTTAGCCTGGGCCGCCAGGGCAGGAGCGGAGGGAAGAAAGTGTAGAGTGATATGTGACATAGACACCATAAAGAGAGTCTTCAGGGGACTGGCAATTGATTAAAAATGGTAATTGGAGCAGGAAAAGGAGGGTGGTGATTTTGAATTTTCAAATCTGCCTGCCTGATAAAGTACAGGTGATGGTGCTGATCAAGAAGAAATGATCAACTGAGATGAGAGTCAAGGTAAAAAACTGGTGAAAGAGTTATGTAAAGATGTGGAGCAGGAAGCAGAAAATCTTGCTACCATGACCAGGAGAAGACAGCTTTCAAGAGAGGGTTGTTTGGTGGAGGAATTAAATGTACGTGCCTGTTCATGTCAGAAGTGAGATAATAACGTCCAAAACTATAAGAGGGTCAGCACTATGTAGGGGAAAAAAAGTCTGCTTCAGGGAAGCAGCTGGGAGAGAGGGAAGGAATAAGCAGCAGTGTTCAGGGTTATAGAAGGCATTGACAGAAGCGCCTCCTTGAGGGATTCATTGTGTCAGATATTTCAGAGCGACGGTGACCTGTTCTGATTGTCCTGAATGAGCAGAGGCACCCTATGAAAAAAGGATGCCCAGGATATTAACTCAGAGGACTGCAGATGTTAGGATGTGTAATTTTAAACAACTTCCTGAGTGAGATGCTGAGGGTTGTGGGCTATTGTGAAACCTTTTTCAGGGGTTTAGTTTAAAGATAATAACACCCAGGGAAGACAGCATGAAGGATAAGCGATCTGTCCACTTTGGTAGTTACAGAAATTCTCTTCTTGGATGAAGTCAGCCTTGAACTCGGCTGATTTTCCCGAGCGCATCTTTCTGCCCTACTCATAGAATGGTTCTTATTGTTTTCTTCTTTGGAGTGGAGTCACTTGCTTTGGTTGAGGGACGGTAAAGCTCCGTCTTTTCATAATCATTATTATATTACATAAGAAAGCCATTGAGCGTACCATAATCTGACCTCATCTACGTGTCTGCTCAGGTCATCGCACCACCACTAGATATACTTCTCTGCAATTCTATTTTTTTTCTAATAGTCTCCAAAGCATTTCTTTCTCTGGATAGTTTGTTAAAAAAAAAAAAAAACTTAGATCCTAATCTTTAGTGAAAAATACTTATGGCGATTCCTGCTTTTGCTTTTTCCCCATTTTCTTGGCTTGCTTTTAAAGTATGGCATGTGCTTTTGTAAGCCACATTGAATCATTTTAGAAATAAGAAATGACACAAATGATAACTCAAATGTGAATTACCGAGAACATTTAATCTTTCAAAATATTCTAGGCAAAGCCCTGAACTTTCGCCTCTTTCCCCCAAGGGTAGAAGCTCTGAGTCAGAATTGCTCATTACTGAAATCTGTGGCAGAAAAACAGTGTTTGGGAAAACTTTTAGATTTGCGAGGGCCAGATATGGTTCAAGTTCATATTGGCTTTTGGCATTGTCTTATATGACCAGCTTCCAGACAATTATTGAAAGAAATTTCCCAAGCATAAGAAAGCACCCAGAAAGACACAACTTGGCAACTTTGGAACTCAGAAACTCTAAACAAAAATGAGAATAGAACATTAAGTTCTTAAATCTTCCCATCCACAATTTCTATATCAAGAGCTACGATAGCAATACACATATGAAAAATGCTCCTCTTTTCTCTTACATGTACGGAGGTGCATACTGCACACAGTGGAACCGCTCTACGCTGGGTAAATTTTAACTAATTTTCCTGTCTCAGGCAAATTTGGTCAAAACTTTGCATATAAAATTTGTCTTGGAAAATGTATGTATTAATCCCAGAGTCACAGACATCTGTAAATAGTTGAAAATCAAACAGTGCATGCCACTTACACTGCCAAAGTGACACCCCATTTAAATTTTTCATAAATGCTTTCCAGATTTGAAAATCCTCTTTGATGTTTTAAATTTAATGAACAAGTGCTAAACCGGCTTTGCAGTGGAAGTGGAGCTTTTCAACAAATAGCTAAAGTGGTCTTCTTGCTTGGATCATGTGGGGATGCAATTTTTAGGTGGGCAAACAGAATATTCCTGCCTAAGAGTCAGATATTTTTTCAGTTAAAAGTACTATGTATTTATACATCCCCACAGTTTCCCTTTGATTCCATTACCACAAAATCTAGTTCAACCCCAATGTTTTTGACAATTCCAGCTCCCTTTCTAGAACTAATGTGATTCTCAGTTTTCTTAACAGGTGTTTAGAAACCTCCAAGGACTTTTAATAGGCCTAAAGATAAACCACTACTTGTGAAGGCGGGGAGGGAAGAAGTCTTGGTATGATTTACAAGGATAACTTCAGTTGTGGCTTAAAGACTGAAAACATGAGACAGAATCACAAACTTTTCTAGTAATGTAAAGAAAGGTCTTCAAAGCTATACATGTATTTGAACCATACCCCCAGCCTTTCCCAATGTGACCCTTGAGAGAGATGATTCTGTCACAAAGATCCAACAGTCAGCCCCGAGCCTCCTCCCTTCCTGACTCTTGCCTCATGGGCCTTGTGGACAGACTGATGCTCTTCAGCTGCAGGCGAGCCTCATCCTGTTCTCCTGAGAGGCTTAGCAGGTTGTGCAATGGCTCTGTCTAATAAAGAAAAAGTGCAGACTGAATTTCTCACAGACTCTGGTCTCTTGAATGCTAACCCAGTACCTTGTAGAGCTGTATGTGTTCACGGATCCTGCAGCCCTGGCACTGCCTGGAAATGACCTGCTGAATCCAAGCCTGTGGAGTCCCGGGCATCCTCTTGGGCTGTGCATTGCAGGGGATTCTAATGAGCAGGCCCAGACATCACCTGTGCTCTGGGCTCTGAGGCCTCTGGTATTGGTCTTTGCCAGGCATCTTGCTCTGAATAGCTCTTACTGTGAAACTTTTCTTGCAGATGGTCTGGAGATGCCATTTAGCTGTTTTCTTCCAGTTGGTATATATTCTTCAACACATCAACAATGCAAGGCATTTCAGGATGTTTTTTCCAACATTGGGGCCATTTTATGTTCTCCTTCTTTTGCTGAGGAAGAGAAGGGCCACAGAGTAAAATGTCTCCTCAAATAACTGCTAACACCATATACCTCACTGGGTTTCTATCATTTATTTTTTCCTAATGATGAAACTTGACTAACTACCTCCCAAGAGATAAAGGTGAATCTGCTGTCTATTTTGAAAACTATATGGGAAAAAAGTCAAGCTATCCTTAACCTCTGGCATGGTTGTGCTGTGCAGTGCGCAGGGCTGGTCTTCCTCCTGCTGTTGGGGCTGTCCCTAGGTTGAGGAGGGAGGCCTGGTCAGCTGTGGGTCTGTGCTCACTTGTGTTCTGAGCTGGCAAATGATGGGCATGCGTGGCCCTTCTGCTCAGTGTGTCGTAATCAGCTGTTGTGCTTCTGCCAAATTCCTGATGCGGGTCTTTTTGCCCACAAGTATGAAAGGTGGGTGACAAAATGAAGGAAGAAGCCCTGGCAATATCCTCAGCGAGTACAGGTTGATGCTATGAGCGGTCTTCACAAGCCAACTCTGTGGGCTGTGTGGGAGGCGGCTCGCGTTTGGAAGTGAAGGTCGTTTCCTGGTTCTTTCATTTGAACCTCAAGAGCGTTATGGTTATAGAGAACGTTTCCAAACATCTCTTTGAAAGATCTTAAGGAGTTTACCTCCCAAATGAAAACTCTGGAGTAGGGTCAAAGGGCTCACAGCATTCCCTGCTTTGAATATACAAATTTCAGAATTTATTTCCCAAGGGCTGGCTTTAATTATTAGTCATATGGAAGATTTGGGATCCAAAGTAGGGGATCAGGATATTACGTCGTCTTTCTATCAGACCGCTTTGAGCCTTAGCAGGCTGATCCAATTAATTGCTCTTTCCCACTTATTGCTCCCTTTTGTGGGCTATCAGTCTCTGGCTTTTGAACTCCGCTTCCTGCTCACCCCTCACTCTTCACAATCCTGCTTTCCCCCCTTCTTTTCATCTTGAACACTTTCAGTTGAAATATCTTTGCAAACCCTCAAAGTAGCACCCGAACTGCACAGGGATGTCACCTGCGTGCTGCGCCTCCCCTGCCAAGTGTCCCTCATTGCAGCCTTACTGTTAACTTTTTCTGACCGTAATTAGCTCATCTGCCAAATACAATTAAAACTGTCGTCTTGGTGGCCACAGAGCAGCCGAGCAGCTAAGCCTACCTGCTTTCCACGTGGGCTTTGAAATCTTCTTTCCCCTGCTTATCTCTTCCTATACAATGTTCCCACCTCGCCTGGCAATGCTTGCTGGTTGAGTTTCTGCCACGGGCTTTGCCCTGACCTCTCTCTTGCATGATGAGCAGCAAGAATCCTGCTACGACAGCAGAATGAAATCCTCAGACTTATGAGAGGAGTGAAAAACAAAAGGCTTATTGGCAGGGGTTGTGTATTCACAGGTGAATCTTAGACAATTAAGGGACATTCTAAGTGTTACTCTTTCACAAACCTAAGTATTCTGGGAAACAGTGAGCAGAACCAAGAAATATACAAAGGAAGGAAAAGGTACTTCCTACCAGCCCCTGCAAGGCTCTTAATTCAAAAGGAAGGCCCCTCCTGTGGGTTCCCCAAGGCTGAGCTTCGAGGTCCTTTTTCTTCTCCTTTCCCTGCCCCAACATTACTGGAATTCCACTCCTGTGTGGCCCTCACACTGTCCTCCTCCATGTGCCCAGTGACGAAGGGCGAGGACCCTGTGACTCTCCAGCATTCTCCATTCTTAGATATTTGCACCATAACATAGAAGAGTGTTTCCTCCCCAAGCTCCAAGAGGGCTGGGGGGACCCTCCAGATTGGCAGCAGTGAGTACTTGTTGAGTCGGGGTCTCAGCATGGCCCACCAGGAGCACAGGTATAACACCTTGAAGTGGGGCAGAATCAGGATCAAAATAGAGAAGCCGGGGCTGGGGCTGCTGATCTGTGGTAGATTCCACCCTATGATATGTGATGCCTTGGTTCAACTTCCAGCATTGAAAAAAAAAATCTAGAAACTGATTCTGTAAATCTTGAGTGGCCAACTGCCCTCCCGGTGAGCTGTCCTGGGGAATGAGGAAGCCACCCTGGAGAGTCAGGTGAAGACCGCTGTGTGCAGGTGGAAAGAGGCAGGAGCACCTGCAGAACTGAAGCTTTGCTCCCTCTTATATATTTTCTCTTTCTAACACTTGATGGCTTGGAGGCTGGACTGGGATAAATGTTTTAGTTTGGAGCTAGTCTTTCTTCTTTGTGTTGCGCCACCAAGCTGGCCACTGTTACAACCCCACTGGCTTTCAGTTCACAGCTCTCTGTCACGGTAGCACCTACATGACCCTAGTATGGGACATTGGTGCAGTTGCTGGCATGCTAGAGAACAGGTTCATAGGTGACAGCTGGAGGAGTAAAGGGTCAAGGCAGCTCTGGGCCTCAAAAAGCCAATACTCCAGCACCACCGGGGAAGACAGTGCCCACCAGGGCTTCTGAAGAGGCAATGACAAAGTTCCCAGCCACACACCATCCGAGCATCTTTGTGAGAATATGTCATGTGACCCTCGTCTGTATTTAATACTCCTCTCTTTGCTCCTGGTGACTACACACTGCCTTGTGCTCAGTATGTGATATACAATTATAACTGTACAGGCTTTCAATGTATTTTTTATGAGATATGAAAGGAACAATACAAAGATTAAAATATTTATGTGAACTGTAGAGTATTATATGAGAATTAGGATAATTATGCAGTACCTCTTTACAAAGATCTCCAAGGCCTAAGACTGTTTAAAAGATGAGTTAATTCTTTTCCTAGCTCATTTCGGTTCAATTCCTACCATATCTCTTTGTTATCTTCTTTCTTTGGAATATAAAGAAAAAATGTTGTCTCTGGTCTTTTTGTGTGTAGGAGAATAAATTGTTTGGCATAATTATAGCTTAATTTTTTTTTTACAGTTGATTTTTTAAAATATAAGCAGTGCAAGTACTGCTGTGGGAATGTCACACCTGAAAGCAGCCCTCAGCCACTGTGTGAACTCGAATTCAGAGCAGCGCTGTCTTGTAGCTATTTCTGCAAAGATGGACGCAGATGGTCAGTGCCAGTTAACGTGGCGGCTGCTGGCCTCATGTGGCTATGGAGTGCTTGCAATGTGTTTAGGTTGTTCAAACAATGAGCTGTACATTTCATTTCACTTAAATTCATTCATTTTTAAAGGTTTTGTTTTGTGGTGGTGGGAAGTGAACCTCTGCCTTTGCACATAGTAAGGAAGTGCTCAACCATTGACTGAAATTTGCACAACCACATGCAGCTGCTGGCTACCATATTAAAGAGGTGGACTCAAACACTGAAGGGGGCATCAATCATGTGAATGGAGTGAGTCTAGGGAAGGAGTCTTGAGGGCCAGAGAGCAGCTCTGCGCAGGACAAAGAAGCCTGGACAGATAAATGGAGAGGGGTCAAGGGAAGCTCAGGCCTGCAGATTTGCCCGATGCTTCCCACAGGAGGGTCTGTAGAGCTGGAGGGGGCCAGTGGGAAGGCGGCTTGGCCCTGCCATCTTCAACAATGGAGGCTGAAGAGGGTCCTTGTAGTTCTTCCCCTGATAGAACCTTCTGAGGGCAAGAGTTGGGTTTCATTTATTTTTGCATCCCTAGCAAGACTAGATTATAGCAGCCTTTGTATAACAATTTGAGAACTAAATGGTAGCACCGCTGAGCTGTTTACCCACCTTCCTTACCTCCCTTGTCATCATTGGGCACAAACCTCTCTCTGTGCCTGTCTGCCTGGGTGGAAATCATTTGATAGGTCCTGAAGGAAGAGTTGTTAGCCTCCCAGTTTCCCTTTCTTGGAGGCTTGTACAGGGAGAAAGTATGTACTAAGAGGTATTTTAAATGCCTTAGCTGCCAACTTGTTTGAGGACCACACAAAAGAATGCTAGAGTTGAAAGGTGCCCAGCTCTTAACAAATGATTTATGAATTCCATTAGCCAGAACTCATTTTACCTTATCCTTGGCAGCTGGCTTGAAAAAACGATGAGGAGCTACTTGGAAATTTCTGGATTCCACTGACAGAGTTGTAATGTTTTCAGTGCAATTTATTTATTTATCTTTAGCTAAAAGGTAAAATTTGCATATGGAGGTGCCTGGGTACAACTCTTTCCCACTCTCTCGCCTCATGTCCTCATTTCTACCTCTACCCACTACCGTTACTCAGGTGGTAGCACTATTTTCTTTGAAAATGGAAGGCCAGGATTCTTCAAATTTTTAATCCTGCTTAGCTCTGCAGCCAAGGGCACTTTAGTGAATATCATTTTGGATGATATATTCACTACAAAGGTTTAAAAAGGAATGACCATTCATGAAAAGAGGACTCAGATTTAAGGGCTGACATCTTAATAATATTCTTTATTGGTAGAGCACAGAAAGTTCTATTGACTGAGAAAAAAAATCTATAACATGAAAACCATCATATTTTCCAGATATACTGGTGTAATAAAATAGTTCTAAGCCTACTCTAAACTCTTCCTAGTAAAAATGCTATGGAAATATAAATTGGCAATATTGTAACAGTTCCTCGTTTCTTTTCAGGCATTGACAGTTTCTTGGCAGGGGTTCCCAGTTATCTTCCAGCAATACCCCAAACTCTCAAGAAGTTAAAGGAAAAAATCAAGCACTGGAGGAAATGACCATGGTCTTTAACTTTCTTGCTATAACTTGCTGCTTGTTTCAGGAGGGAAAACAAAATAGAATAAAACAAAACAAAGCAATTTACAACAATTGCTGTACTAAAGCATTCTGCTCAATGAGAGACTCGAACTGCTGGACATCTATGTAATGAGGCACTTCTGACAGCATGGTGCCTGGATCCTTGGATTAGAAATCCTACCACTTTACAGTAATGACATAGGTTTATTTTGATTGCCTAATTTATTGAGCAATGCCAGTACTCTTGGTGCTTTAAAAAAATATGCTGGATTTTGTGAGTGGTTGTTATACTTCATTAACAAAAGTTATGCTGTATGGCACAGTTGCATCACATTACGCCAGTTTTATTTAGTCAAGTCTAGAAGACAGGAATGGTTTCAATTTAAGCAAACTTTATAAGAGCACCTGCTTCACTGGGTCTTTTAGACTTTTTTGGGCATTATTTGTATCTGAATTCCATTGCATTCTAGCTTTGATGCAAGTGGAATTAATGAATACGTATTCAGATTTTTCTCCCACTCCCCAATCTCATTCATTCACTCAGTGCTTGTGCAGCAGGTGGTGGGTGAGCGGCCTTGGGGCCTAACCTTATAAGAACCTCTTTCCCTACCTGTAGTCCAATTGCTGGTTCTTAACTCTTCTATCCTGAAATTCTCTGTCTTCAAGGCTGTGTGGGGGCACATATCCATCCTTGCCAACATCCTTGGACACAATTGTCCTTGTCATTCTGACCTGGAACCACAGAGTGGTTCCTCTGTGTCCCCTCAGCTTTAACTCTCATCTGAGCCTTTGATTCCCCTGTCCCCAACTTCAAGCTGCTCTTTCACCCAGGACTCAGTTATTACCCAGCCACATGGCTGCTGTCTGGTTCTTGCGCTTCCTCTGTCCAACCCAGTCCACTGATGTGGTCAGGTTTATCTCCCCAGCAGCGTACTGTCCTGCTCATAAGCCTTAAGTGGCTTGCATCTGTGAACAGTATCCTTTGGCATAGATAGAGCCCACCGAGTTAGGACTCCCGGCTGCTCTTGCAGCTTCTCTCCAACCTGTCCTTCTCATGCCAGGTCCCTTCTCTTCTCTTCCCAAGCCACATGCTGTCCTTTCCAACCATCCAGCAGACTGTGAATGCCCTGCCGCATCTTACAGTTTTGCTCCAGGACTTGCTTCTTCCAGATTTTACATCAAAAGACACATTCCCTTCTGGGTTCCTGAGACACACCATTTGCTGTAGGTTGAATTAATTTGGAGGCACACTGTAGCATTCGACTAAGACCTAGTAGAACTGCATTGTGTCTCTAACCAGCACTGTTTTCATTATCCAAAACCAAAACTTCTTGTATGACCATTGGCAAGGCTCACCAGTGGGGAACTTTGATAAGAATACAGGCTGCTCCTTGGTTCCTCTCACTTGTCATGAGGTGAATCTCATTTTGTGACAATTACCCACTGCATTGTGGTGATGTGCTTTTACTGTCAGTATGAAGCAGGCACAAGGTGACCTTTCTCTGTCATGCTGATGGGTGAACCTTGAATTTAGGGTGGTGCAAGGAGGTCAGAGGCTGCCAGAGAAGACTGGCTAGGGAGGAAGCCCCGTTTTTAAGCTTTTCAGCACAAGTTGAAAGGTTTAGGTAGGCAGGGACAATGTGTCAAGTGCAAAAGAAAGCTTTTGTGTTAGGCAGATGCACTTCCTTGTTACAACACCTGAAATAAGTTTCCCCTTTTAATGGGATGACTCAGATATTACTTTCTATTTCTTTCCAGGAGCTTAGACATTCCACCATGGGGGTAAAGAAGATTCTCCACCCTTTTATAAAGAATATATTTATAAAGCATATAGTTGGCTTGTGCATGTTCTTATTTGAACTATAAGTAACAAGGTCAGATGCATTGCAAAGTGATATGCTCTGTGCACTGAATGATTCTCATGTCATCAGCAAAGAGACAAGAGCCCTTTAATTGATCTGCATGAAGCATAATACAGAATATCTAGGCTCACCTAATAATTTATTGGAATTGAAACAACAGTATTTGCTCACAATCTGATGAAACTCCATTGTTTCTCAAACCCCTGCTCCCTAGCTTTGTGCAAACCCCAATTACCTGCAGGGTCCATTGCTACATGAGTTTTGACAGGAAAGACAAAAGCCTATGAGTAAGGATTTAATTTTCCTAACCAAAAGTAAAAATAAAAGGTCTTAAGTATTTGTTTATGAATAATAACATCAATTAAGACAATCTACCAAGGAATCACCAGTATTGTGCTTTTGAAAGTGCCACCGTAAATTTTTTTTTATGATTTATTTCCATAAAAGTATTGTTACAGGTTGTTCCAATTCTCCTCAAATGAAGCAAATGTTGATCATTTCTACAGATATGAACACTGTGCTTTTCAGTTCTTTGCCAAGCTTAAAATAGTCTCTTTGGCCTCTGTCTTATTCAGTTTTCTGCCACTACAATAGACATCTGAGATAATCAGTACATTTTGAAGAAAAGTTTATTTTGGCTCATGGTTTTAGAGGTTCAGTGCATGGTCAGTCGGCCCACTTCTTTTGGGCCCGTGCTGAGGCAGTGCGGCACACTGTGGAACAAAGCTGCTTATGTCATGGCAACCTGGAAGTGAAAGAAAGAAGAATTGGACTCCAGTCCCTTTTAAAAGCCTGCCCTCAATAACTTGATGACCTCTCATGAGGCTCTGTCCTTAAAGGTCCCAAGTGCCCCCAAGAATAGTGAGCTGGGTACCAAGTCTTTAATACATAGGCCTTTGGGGACAGTCCCAACATGAACTATTGTAGCCTCGTAGCAACCCATTGACAATTAATTTTGCTTGAGAAATTTCTTGCCAGTTTTAAATTTTTTTTTTCTGAAGAAAGCTAAAGGATGGAAGATTTTTGCTAAGAAAAATCATGTTCTTCCTCATGTGTTTTTTTGAGTGTCGTAAGACTAAGTTCTCTTAAAAAATGAGTAAGCGTTTGAGCACTTCAAACCTCATCAACTACCGCTGATCCCGGATCTTATCCAGGCTTATCTTGAATAGGAAAATGCCAAAGGCTCAAGTGCTGTGAGACTTGGAGAGCATTTTCACTCATCAGGAGGCTGATTAAGCTTATTATTTGCTGGCCAACAAGCTTCAGGTGCTTATTGACCTGCACTAAACTTGAAAGTAGTGGCAGGAGGAAAGGAATGTGCTTTTAATTGAAAGCCCCAAGGAAACCAGGTCAACAGAGTCAGGGTGGACACTCGGCCTTCAGAGCAATGCATGGAGCTGAGCTTTTCTGCCAAGAGCCTGTGGCTTGAGAAGGCTCATTTCCCATCATCCCCTGGGACCAGTGATACCCAACACCACACTGACAGAAGCCTGGCCATGTTTTCACACCTGGTTAAGGGTCCATATTTCCTCGCATCCAAATAAGAAGTGAGTTTTACACATATCTTTTCACTGAAATACTTGAACTCTCAGGAGAACCATCCAGCAGTCTGGTTCTAGAGTTCTTGGCGTGGAAGCCCAGGGTTTATTCAGTACCCACAAAGGATCTTGATGCTTGCCAAGAAAAACAGCACAGCAGCTGCATCTTTGCTAGTGTGCTACAAGCTTTGAGACACTATTTTAAAATAACACTTATGGATATATTGAGCGTATTAGGTATTGGTATTTTTAGCTAGGGCTAGTTGCTGTACTTCCAACCTTTCTCACACAGATTGCCACTTTTTGCTCCACTAGCTGTGATTTCCCCACAATTTGGAAAACTTCTCAAATATTCATTTCCATATATTTTGCTAATTCTGCTACAGAAGATAAAAAAGGTCCTCTATGATACTCTATTTACCAGGGAAGAAAACATGGTTAAGAGAATAATTTGAAAGCCACTCCCACAAGATACTCTCCTAGTTTTAATAGTCTGTACTCAACTGGGTGTTGTTGGTGGAAATTATAATTATCTTAGCACTGTGATTGGGCTGGAAAAATCCTTTCTTAGGAAAAAATTAGAGGGCTGTGAGCGCAGCTTATGTATGAGGACCTGGATTCAATCGCATGTAACAAAAGAGTTATGAAAAATTATGTCCTAAATGGTCTCATGCTGCTATTAATTCTAGTTCCTAAGCTTTTTTTTCCAACCTAAAATCTGTTTGGGGAGAGAAGTTTTTGGAGAAGGCAATAGCTGTACAGGGACATTTAAAGAATAAGTGTGTCTAACCCATTCTGATACCTGATAAATCAAAATACATTTTCTTTTTATTGCAAAGGGCAAGTTTTCTTATCTTGTTCTTGTATTCAGTGTTTTTCAGCCCAAGAGAAGGTAGGAGATGACATGTGGAATTTTAACAGCCAAAATAAACAATCTTCTAGTAAGCCCAAGTATTTGCAGCAACAGCAGGCCCCTCAACATACTGGGAGGTTTGCTGAGCGATGGTGGGAATGGTGAGTTAAATCCACCAGAGATTTTAAACTTGAGACATTGCCAGTGTTTCTTTTGTATTGAAAAATTCAGGAGTTTTCAGCCTACTCCCTTCTTTTTGCCTAATTATGACATTATTTAGCCTTTGTCCATACTGCCTGATTTATTATGTATTTTTCACTGCATGGTCTGGAGATATTGTCTTTTGGCAGGAAGGAAGTTACCAACAATTGTCCTTTTATACAGGCCACCTTAGGCTCTTCACTTTTATTGTTTTATGTGCCCTTGTATGATCTCCTTGTATTTTTTTCTCTGCTCTTTCTCAGTAGAGCCAAAATTCCAGCATATACCCAGAGGCTTCAATTGCTTAGCAAATTTTTTTTTTGCAGGACATTGATGTCTCTACAAAATATACCTGCATAAATAAATAAGAGAATTCCAATGACAAAGGAAACTTCTAGAAGAACAAATCATAATTTACAGTCCCCTGATTATGCAGCACTTACACAGAAAGGTGCCAAAACTTGGAAAAGGAAATTAAAGTTGCTTCAGGAAACTGAGTCCTGGTACCTACAGGACTGTAGGGGAATTGGCAGTGATTGTCATCCTGGTCAGACAAAGCATGGCTGCTTGTCCCCATGAGCAATTCCATTTAAGAAGGGGAGGAAGGCCATTGGCACATCTTTCCATCCATACAATTCAGGATAGTTGTGAGATTTTCACTGGTCTCTTGTTTGTTTTCCCGGCACATTTTCCTTTTATAAACCTGGGACGTAGAACATTGTGGATTTCCTCTCTCTGGTTCTCATACATCAAGTTTTCCTTCACTGCTTGCTTATGTAGTTATTGGAAACATTCTGGGAGACAATGTTTGCTCTTATTTCATGTATTATCTCATTCTCATTTGTGATGAGCTCAGAGCACATGCATTAGTTGAAAGACTTAATTTAGAGCTTAGTTATGCTTTGCTAGGTCAGTGATCTGAGCTGAATGACTAAGACCTACTGATGACCTGACAGGAAGCAGGCTGAACAGTGCAGGTGGAGACAGGAGACAAGAGGCCTTGCTAGGAGACAAAAGGTCACTGGGAGGGCAAAACCTATTCAGGGGTCTATTAAAAAGTTACTAGAGGAAAAAGAACACTGGAAGTTAGGGAAAGCCACTAAGATGAAATTTAGTCAATAGGGAAGAGAAAAAATTTTCCATTGCTGAACTATTCAGAGCCAGGCTGAGACACACATAGCAAGGTGGGTCCTGAATTTCACTAGCAATCTTTTATTTGAACTTCTTTATAGCCATAATAACCACAGACACAAGCAATAGTTTTATAATAATAATTCAGTTAATAGTATTACTATGTAGCAATAAAAATAACAACAGTAAACATTATTAAACACTGTGGCAACTGAATACACACACTTGCCCAATGCTTCAAAGCTGACAGGAAATAATTTTGAAATGTTTAAAGGCAAAGGGCAAAAAAGACTCATAGAACACATTATGGACAGGGGTATTGTTGATATTCAGAATGTGGAGAATTAGCAGAGGAAGAATTAGAAACAGACTTTTCTCAATCTATGCACTTTCATGTAAGTGGCTATGGAAAATCCCCTCATGCTGTGAGTGCTGGTGCGTGACTGGGATCCTACCTAGGGAAGCAGAGGCAGGAGAATCACAAGTTCAAGGTCAGACTAGGCAACATAGTGATAGCCTATCTCAAAAAAAAAAAGAAAAGAAAAGAAAAGAAAAAAGAAAAAGAAAAAGAAAATTAAGAAAGCTGAGGATGTCTGAGGGTGTAGCTCAGTGGAAAGCAAGTTCCTGGGGTGGGAGGAGAGAGGGAGAGAGAGAGACAGAGAGAGAGAGAGAGAGAGAGAGAGAGAGAGAGAGAGAGAAACAGAGAAAGACAGAGAGACAGAGAGACAGAGATCTTCTTTTTGTTATTTCAGTCTCAGCCTGGAACATGTTCAAGAACTGGCAGGAAAGGTACCTCAGAAGGTTGGAAATTCTGTTTGTGGAGTAGTTAGAATCCTATCTCCCTTTCTTCCTACTCATTACTATTTTACTTTTTAAATTATGTACAAGTATTGATTTGATAAAAACAGACCATCTAGCACTCTGCTTACATTAGGCACTCTTTTTAATAACTTTACATGAATTATTACTCTTAATTCTCCCATAACTATTGTATGAGGCACGTATATTATTTTCGTCATTGAGAGCTCCAAGGAAAATAACTTATAAGGCCTCAGGCAGGGAGAAGCTAAGAAAACTCCTTAAGGTTACCCCACTTCAGAGGTCATAGGCAGGATATGATGCCCCCCACTGCACCATTAGAGACTTTGCAGGCCACATGCATACAATGGCGAAGTGTGAGCTTTTGTGTGTCAATGCTTTGCCAAAGCATGTTGCTGGTAGATGCAATAAACCTGTTTAATGGCAACAGTGCAAAAACTGAAGACCCGACCTGATGGGAATGTGGTTTCGAAGGAGATAGAAATAAAGTGAATTGAAAGTATGGATCACTGCGAATTAGCCCCATTTCTGGGGGCCAGAGGTAGTCGAGTTGGGTCCCTTAGGTAGGTCTCCTGACCGAGGAGCTTGGTGTGTGTCGCTGGGCTCCCCATCTGGTGAGGATGAGCATGGTCTGTCAAGCAGAACACCAGGAATAAGCAGCCGTGTGATCTTGGCATCTGTACTGCAGGATGGATCTGCAATGTAATGTGACTGCTTTGAAGTCAAGACCATGAAATTGCCGTAGAAATCACGCCATGCCTTTCTGGATTTGAATAGTCTGCAATAGAATAAATTGAAAGTACAGCACTAATTCTAAGTGCATAGTAAGTGCAGATTCAGAAATCATGCATCATTGTTCATTTGCATAAACAAATACTGAATGTGATTTGGGAGGGCAGTCATTAACAGAGATGAGCATTTTTATTTTGCTCATATTTACTTAGTTCGCTTATAAGGTGATCAACAAAATAAAGATTGCTCCCTTGATGGCATAGAGTTTGGGTTATCTCTTAAAGTCCAATCTTGATTTTGATACTGAAAGTTTTAGGCTGAAAGTAATTTCTGAATATAAAGTTTTTACCCCTAGGGCCCTGAGCAGGTCTAGACTTGCTCCCTATATCTGGTGTCTATCATTCTGGATTCTCAACATGTTGGAAATTTAAACCACCAGGGTGATGTAGAAATCAGATTATAAAACTTTATATACTGTCGGTGCCTTTGACTCTATAAAAATTGGTTTTCATGCCCAGCTTGGATTTGGCATCAAGTTTGAGGGACTAAACTCTTGTTCCAGCAGGGTCTCTCTCTCTTCTCAACCACAAAGTCATGTCAACTGAAATGTTAGAAGTGGCCACAAGCAGTCTGGTTTTGATACCTGCCAATGTTTTCCTTAAGCAAGCTTTTAACCACTTTCCTAATCCACTTCTAAAACCACACCATCCTTGTAAGTCAAGGAGACTAAACACTGTCAGCTGCTGGTCCTGAGTAGCTTCTCCGATGGCTGCCTTCACATTTCTGTGTTCTCACCTCCTTCCCCTGCAGGCCCAACTTGCATGACTGGAGCTATTCATTCCACTCAAGATTTTAGTCTCAGGCAAGCTATCGGCAGAAGATATAGAAGATAGATGTTTTTCAGTCCATATTCACAAGCTTTCGACAATATCAGACACCCACACAAAGAGTTATTATTCTATCTCTCTTATGCATTCCGTATTTGAGTTCAGTTGACATGCGAGACACAGAAAAGCTACCTGCCCATGGCTAACAGAATATTCTGGCTCCTTTACCTCTACTTCATTTCTCTGTTTCTGTTTATTGCTCCACTTTTCTTTCCCTCTCCTGGGAAGAATGGCTCAAAACTGTGACATTTTCATTGTGCTAACTTTTCTTTCTTAGGAGAGCTCAGTTATGAGATTAGCATTTAGGTTTTTGTTTTAAATTGCCTTATCTTTGACTAGGATTGTGTTCTGTTTTTATCACTATAACAAAATATCTGAGATAATCAACCTACAACAAGAAAGTTCATGGTTTTGGTGTTTCTAGTCCATGGTCCATTGCCTCTGCTGTTTTTGAGTCTTTGGCCAAGTTGCAGATCATGGCAGGAGTGTGTGGTCAAGCAAAGCGGCTCACACCATGGTCAGGAAGCAACAAAAGGCAACAAGAGAGGGCTGGGGTCCCACTATACCCTTCAGAAATGGCCCCATTAGCCTAAAGACCTCCCATTCGGCCCCGCCTCTTAATGGACCACCACTTTCTATTAATACCACCCTGGAGCTCTAACTTTTTACAAAGTGAGACCTCATATATCTAGACTCTAACAGTTTCATTCAATACAATACAATAAACTATAGCATTACAATAAAATCCAGTTTGTATTTAAAGACTTTTTTCTCTCCTAAAACAAGAATCCAATAAAAAGGTGCTTCTTTGGTTGTATTGAAGCATCCTTTCACCAGAATTAATTTCTAGGACTGAGTAATGACCTTTTATGTGTCTTCTACATGTGAGTATGCTTTCTAACATACTGACCAACCTTTCAGAGAAAACACTTCTGAGTAGGAGACAGTGAGACACTTGACTCTCTTTTGATTTGGGGTCCTAATAATAGTTTGCTTGGATTAGGCTCAATGTAGAAAACAAAACTTTGCTTCTCTTATTCTTTGGTTGGTCTTCTCTTCATTTTGAGAACAGCAGAAAGACGGCCCTGAGAAGCTGCATGGAGAAGGGGGTGACCTGTTGGCCAACATCCATGGTGGCATTTAGATTGGTTTCTCTGGGTGCTTGTTTAAATCACAGTCCTGCTGGATGAAGAGGAAATGCCTTTAAATTGTCCCTTAGCACAGCTTATTTTATTTGTGGTTAGTGGTAAAGATAACAATCTTTGTGATCAAGGTGTTGGTTTTTTCTCACTTATCTACTTCCTCTGCTCACAAAACAAAACAAAACAAAACCCCTCACTTATACTGCAAGTATATTCGCTTAAACAGGCTTGGGGAGATATTTGTGGTTTTCAAAGATCTATCTCTTGACCTATCACCACTAAATGTTTTTATTAAATCTTTCCGCTGATGTCTGCTCCTGATTTCCAGTTTAATGTGTTGAGCTAGCATCAATACATCTTAAGAGGAGAGCTGGAGCTGGCTGTAAAGTGAAGAACTGCTCTGTTATGTAGCCAGGCTTCCTGCTTCGTGGGATGGACTCTGGTTCTTGTATTATGATATGCAACAAATTAAAACAGGGAGAGTCACAGTTGGAAGACATGGTCATATGGTGGGAAAACAATATACGTAACATCATACAGGATTTTTGAAGATGTTGGCTCAGCCCCTTTGTAAAAGAGAGGGCTCAAACTAACTTTTCTGTGTTAGCTTTCTGTTGCTGCAAGCAGGGTGCATTAGAATAACATGTTAAAGGAGGAAAGGTTCATTTGGACTCACAGTGTCTGAAGTGTCAGTCCATGGTCACTTGCCTGCCTGCTTCTGGGCCTGTGGCGAGGCAGAGCTTCATGGAAGACAGGTCTGGTGGAACAGGGGCATTTACTTGTGGTGAGCAGGAAGCAGCAGCAGAAGAGAAAGAGCCAGAGAGAGGGGGGCTGGGCCGTGTACAGTCTTCTCTTTCCAACCAGGCCCCACCTCCTAAGTTTCCTCAGCTCCAAATAATACTTTGCAATTTTGATGTCCTTGATGGGTTAATGCAATGATGAATTAGACCCCTCACAGAGTAATTGCTGTGGAGGACCACCTGAGCAGCTCTCCTTGAAAGAAGAGCGATTGTCTCCATTTTGATTGAG